>JAGVVM010002636.1:0-21123 GCA_019149425.1 Psidium friedrichsthalianum
AAGGAGCAATATAGCCGACTGAACCGCATAATAGTCCATCTGTTGAGCTGAATGATGCCGAATCAAATAGCGGAACACGTTCGTCGCCTCCTTTTACCAATCTTGCTATTCCAAAATCAGCAACCAAAGCTGTCATATCATCATCGAGAAGTATGTTGCTCGGTTTTAGATCACAGTGAACAACTCTAACTGGAGAATGATGGTGTAAATATGCAACACCCTCGGCCACATCGCTACAAATGCCAACCAACTGAACCAAATCCAGCCCTTGGTTCAGCTTGTGGCTCGGGTACAGATGCTTCTCCAGGCTCCCATTTGACATCAGCGGAAGAACCAGAGCCTTGAAATCCGGCCTACTGCATATAGTTATGATCCTCATCAGATTCCTGTGCCTGGTCCTCTTTAGTATTTGGCACTCCCTTTTGAAGCTCCCCAAGATTCCTCCACCAGTCTTCGACTCCAAAACCTTCACGGCGATTCTCATGTTATCTTGGAGAACCCTTTATAAACATGCCCGAACTGGCCCGAACCGATCATGCTGGAAGGGTTGAATCCACCAGTAGCCTCCATGAGTTGCTGATACGAAACTTTCGGGTATTTTTGCTCTTTGATTTCTTGCTTTTCTTCATCTACCTTGTCGTCCCCGCTGAAATTGGCAAGCCTCTTTCTGATTTTGGACCTGAGTGCGAGAGGGTATCCAAATATGCAGAATATGGGAGTGACAACCAATGAAAGGAGAATCGGCACAATAACCAAGTGATGTGTCGCCTCTTCTTGCAAGCTTTCATCCCCTTTATTGATCCACAGAGGCCACTGTTTCCCCGGAAAGAATCCACTGTCAGGGCGGCGAATGCACCGTGGTCCGATACATTTCCCGAGAAACTGTTGAAAGAGAAGTTGAGCTGCTTCAGAGTCGGAGATGCCTGGAGAGATTGTGGGATCGCTCCGACCAAACGGTTGGAAGATACGTCGAGTGCTTGAAGATAAGGCAACTGCCCTATGGAAACAGGAAGGGGACCTTCCAATATGTTGCCAGAAAGATTGACGTACTCAAGTGCAATGCAGCTGCCGAGTTGCGACGGGATGGTCCCAGAGATATCGTTCGACGAAAAATCAATTGCCAAGACCATGTCCATCTTACTCAGCTCCAGAGGTAAAGCACCGTGTAAAAAATTACTAGACAGATTCAAGTATATCTTCAAGCTCCTCATACCTGCCACTTCATCGGGAATTGTCCCGGAAAGTCTGTTGTGAGAAAGGTCGAGTATCTCCAAATTCACGCATTTCGCTAGACTCGGTGGAATCATTCCGGAGAGCTGGTTCTTATATAGCAAGAGCCTTCTTAGTTGAGAGAGGTTGGCAAAACTATCCGGAATCGAACCGGATAGCTTGTTTCTCGACAAGTCCAAGAGACCAAGGTGAGGAAGTTCACCAAGAGCTGAGGGAATCTCACCAGATAAGGAATTGTTCGACAAATACACTCTTTCAAGCCTTTCCATTAGGCAAAGCTCGGTTGGAATGGTTCCGTTCAAAAAATTGCTAGACAAGTTCAGTAGAGTGACATTAATAAGGTTCGAAATTTGTGGAGGGATTGAACCATAGATCAGATTCTCGGCTAGATGAATCTGCCCCAGATTACCAGGAAGAACGCCGATGTTAGCAGGTATCTCTCCACCGAGCTTATTGGCGGCCAATTCGAGTTCTTGCAAGTTAGATGAATTGGCCAAAGCCGAAAAGAAAGGTCCGAGGTTGGCGTTACCGTCGTGACTCACAAAATCATTGTAGGAGAGGTAAAGATACTGCAAGTGCTGCATTTTGCGGACAATGCCAGAAGGCAACTCCCCACTCAGCATGTTCGACTCCAGATCAAGCCACTGTAGCCTGGTGGAGTTGGCCAATGCTGGAGGGACCTGACCCACAAGCACATTGGACCACAGCAAAAGATACCTCAGTGCCCGAAGCTCGCACTCACCCCTCAAGGGTATCTCCCCAGTTAGAGTATTGTTAGAAAGGTCCACGTAATCCAGAGAAGAGGACCCATTACAGAAGATTTCTTCCGGAATGTCGCCTGAAAGCTTGTTGCTTCCAAATTTAAGTACACTAATTTGCGAAGCGAACCAAGCTCTGAAGGGATTGCCCCTTCAAGGAAGTTGCATGTTAGGCTCAACTGTTCGAGCTCGACAAGAGACCCCATCTCGGCCGGTATCCGACCTTCGAAGAAGTTCTTGGAGAGATCGAGGATGGCTAGCTTGGAGAGACCAGCGAGTGCAGGAGAGATGGTGCCTCTTAGTGACCTTCCACTCAGGTCAAGCTCTACTACTGCACTCCTTGCATCGTTGCACGCAACTCCAGTCCAGTTGCAGACATGGAGGTCGCTGGAATTCCAGCTCTGCAAGGCTTTTCCCGGGTCCGAGACGACGCCTGACATGAACGACACGAGTGAGGCTCTATCGCTCCTGATTTGACCGTCGCCAGTGCGGTCTCCGGAAACAACAGCACGAAAGGCAATGAACAAGAAAAGGAAACTCACATACAAGGAAAAGACTTCGAAACAACCCATCTTTGTTTTCAAGAAACTGTCTTCTCCGAACTAAAAATTTCGAAGAAGATGATCGCGGATTTGAGAGAGAGAGAGAGAGAGGGGACGAGCTTGTTAGTGTTGTGTGAGACGCAAGTGCATCGGAGTGCATGGCGGTGTGTCTTAATTAAAGAAGACACACGAACCCTGAGATACGCAGTACCAGGAAGCAACGTAATAAACTATTAACCGACAATTTATGCGAGGTGCGTCCTAAGTTCGCGCCTAACTCCCGTCGAAGGAGAGAGGAGTAACGTTTGGCGCAGACGAACTTTGACTTCCCGAGGTCAACACGAATGGCAGAGGACCACGTGTGAACTCGAGGCGCGACACGTCAGCGACTTTCGGAGCCGTAACGACTGCGAAGTGGTGGCCATGTCATCACACACCACCTGCGAGGCCTAACTCTGTTTATCTCGTTTTAAAATTAGTGGAGGGTGTGTTTGTTAAGGGTGAGATAATCTTAGTTAATAGGCATGCCTGGGAGGGTGACGTGGCAAGTTTTTTAGGTGGGGTTTTGGTATATTTGTCGGCTGAAACATGAGTTTCGTGCACGGCAGATAATACTATTATTAGGCAAATTTCTTTCTACATTTGATCCGATGTTTGGACAGCATCATTCTATACTGTCGACAAGAGTAGGGTGGAAAGTTTTATTCACGTTCCAAGAATATTCAGGAAGCTTTTTGTTCTTTGTAGTCATATTTTTATTTTCACTTCCATTTGGCGTAAGAATCATAAAATGAAGAAGGAAGTCGTAAGGAGTTCGTCCTTATACGTCAAATGTAGCAAAGGGACATTTTAGTCGTTTGCAAATCAACATGTAGCAACGCACGAGGTTAGGGTATCCTATGTATGATACATAAATTTATGAAAAACTCGTCATTCACACATTTCGAGGGTCCTCAAGAAGATCCAAAACTATGAAATTGTATCAAGATCATACAACAAAATTCACGCAAATGTAGAAAACTGGTCAAGATATGGTCAGTGTGAAATTCGAAAATGTCGTAACTTTGTTACAATCGCATGCGTCATGTTGTAATTTCTAAATAAAGTGTCATGAACTGCAAGATCTTAAAAGATTTACTATCGACAAGTGAGACTTGCTCCCCATTTTAATCCAACGACAAGGATGTCTTTGTAAATCTAATTCTCGAGGACTTTAGAAACCCCCTTCGCTGTTTTTCATCAATTAACTGTGACCAAGTTCCGTGCATGTATAGGAAAGAGGGTGATATCTTTTATCATGAAAGCAACCAGCTCAAAATTGAGCATTCCTACGTAGAAAATGTGGTATGGATATATCAATCTGAGATTTTTGTGGTATTATCGTAAAGATTTACATGTTGCATAAGATTAAAAAAACACAGTTTGTATAGCTAGTAGAGAAACAAGTGAAACTCACTCCTATGTACGACAACATGCATATAAAATCACTGCGATCACTGAGATAGACTAGGTAGGTAATAGAGACATAGATAGTTTCTGGACGTTGGTCGTTCTGCTTTGCTTGAAGTGGACATTTCTGTAGAGGGGATTTAATTAGTATGAGCAAATTGCATTTTAGAGAAAATAACCAAGTTATGGTTCTACTTTAACCTACAGATATTGATATTATAATTTCCATCCCTTTTGATGGCCGAAGGGCAAAAAGTGCTTTGAGCTTTCTTCCATTCTCGTCTCAATATAAAAAAAAGGGGAATATTATGTCTTAGTGGAGGGTAGGCCGATACTCTCAAAAGTGCCAACTTAAAAAAAAAAAAAAGGAAGAAAAACAAACAAAAATGAACACTATTCTCTAAAATCGGGACAATTCTACCACGTAAGATTTGCATCATCGTATCAGGAAAAATAATAATAAAAAAAAGCCTATTACACTGATGTTAATTCAATCTTAAATTTTTGACAAAAAATCCTAAACTTTTTTTTGGTCAATTTAGTCTTAAACCTTTTGCATTTATACCAAGTCAGTAAATCAGACCAACTTTGATCAGCTGACGTTGACGTGGATAGTTTTTAATAATAATTTTTTAAATTTTTTCTTTTTTTTCTTTTTTTCCTTCTTCTTCCTCTAGCCAGTTGCTGAATCGGCGACTGGCTAGAGGAAAGGGCTGGCAAGGCCAAGACTCGCCAAATCTAGTGACCGACTAGAGGAGGAAGAAAAAAAAAACATTAAAAAAATAAGAAAATAAAAAATAAATAAATTGAAAAATATTGAAATATTGTTAAAAACTGCCCTATTAATTCTGGTAGTGCCACATCAGCGTCAACCAAAGTCCACGTCAGCACTGGCTGGATGGACTGAATTGATAAATACAAAAGGTTTATGACTGAATTGATGCTTACAATAGATTTAAGGTATTTTTTTTTATAATTTTCCCTCTTATTAGCCGGTCGTCATGTTGATTTAGGACTACGTACACACCCAATAGATTGTTCTTATTTTCATATAGAAATTAGACTTGTCCTATATCAAGAAATCTTTCAACTTCATCATTAAAATTAACACTTGAATCGCGATCTGAGTGTCTTTTGTAGGACTCGTGAGCATGAGATTGGCCTCCACGGAACATTAGTTCGACTGCACAGATGCCATGAACTTGATGCGCATGAGTTCAGCGTCCCTGACACCCACTAAATGATCCGCGTTAATGTAAATAGAACTCAAATAGGTACAGGTCGATTAAATGCTATTCCCATAGCAATTGGAGTAATGGATTTTCATAGAGCTTAACCGTTGAATTGTCTAAGGCCCCATTTAAAATCTACAGGAACTGATCATTGATGTGCTCTGAGCTCGTGAATCAAAAGCATGCCCCTACCTAGAGCGATCCCTAGCCACTCCTTTCCATGCCTTTTCTTCAAGGAGAATAAGGGAAAAACGAAAAGACAAAAAAATGAAAAAAAAAAAATGAAAGCTTGCTTTTGTATAAAGACCAGCACTGTGAATTAGACTAATGTCCACTTGCTAAGTGCAGGACCCCGGCACTTTTTTGTGTGTGTATGGATCATGTGCCCATTTAATGATATGTATATAAACCATGCTAATAAATTATAATGGAAATCTGCCTGCACTAGAAATCTAAATCCTCCTTGAACAATGGCGTGAAGTGAATATGGGAGAAATCGGTTAAATCAATTCGCCACATAGAGAGTCGAACGCTTAATCGCGAATAGGACATGTTCGCGTTGAACCACAAGGCAAATAATCATGTCAGTCGGCATGGTTGACCACTTTAAACATAGTGCTTAATGGTCTATATGATGTCCAATTCAATAGTATCATCTTCCAAATCTTATATATAATCAAGTGGGTTCATTAGTATATCTTATAGTTATGGAGGCCTAGTGTGGACCGCATATAAAGTCTATGGTTTTGCCCTAGTCGTGCATACCAAATCGACTGTAGTTTAATCAAAGCTGATAGTGCTAAGATTCAGAGGCTTGAGCCTGCGAAATTTAAAATGTTTCCTCTCGAGTCTGAGATTAAAGAAAGTGCCTATTGGTCCGGGAAAATAATGTCAACTTAATAAACATGAAATAATGGTGACAAATCTTCTGTGATGTTGACTATTTGGATCGTGTGTTATGTTCAACACGTTCTGCAATCTCCTCGTCAACGTCATTTCTCGTACTCCGACGTTTGGATGGTATGGCACTATGACGAGACGATAAATCAATCTCACATGTATCTTGGTTCCAAACCAGAATCGTCTTTGCTGCTGGAGGTCTCTACCAGAAATCCTAAGAAAAGCACCAAGACAATCACCAATGGCCAAATCTCTGGGTGAGGGCCATCTCGCCCATGGCCGGTGAGCGAGGCTGGGCCCTTGCGTAGATCTGGCAAGGGCCAGCACTTGCCCAGGCTTGCTGGCCCTCACTAGTGGCCGACCATAATGAAAGAGGAAAAAAAAAAATAATAATCAATAATCCAATTATTAAAAAAAATAAAAAAAAATGTCCGCGCTAATATAGCCGGCGTTCATATTTGCTATTTCTGGATGGACTCAACTTGTAAAGATGCAAAAGGTTTAAAACTAAATTGATTTAATGGAAAAGTTTAAGACTGAATTAGCGTCAATGTAATATGTTTAGGATTTTTTAGTACCTATGCAGTAATGCAACTTAAACCCTAGTTCACACTTGTCAAAATGGAGTCATACTAGTCGCTTAGACGAAATTGTTTAATCTCTCGAAGTTTCATGATGTTGTTTTCAGTTTATTTCCGAGAAAGCAAGAATTTACCTAGGTGAACTTTATATTAATAATGTGTAAACATGAGACTCATGGGAAAACGATCAAAGTGGATGCTGGATCGACTTCGTGCTTCAGCAACATTTCGCTGACACCATTGAAAAGTGCAGTTCTTTTTTCCAGGAAAACCCAAGTTGTACTTGGCAAGTTGGCCATAAGTCAAAGCTTTCGGCCATTTTACTTATAGTAAGATTAAATTAACCATATTCATCTACCAACGCTGTGAAAAGTTACATAACTATATAATATGAAAGTGATCATTGACATTTTCACAACTGGTTCCATTCACTCTAAAAAATCTGACTAAGTCAATTCTTCGTAGCCTTGTCGACATGGGGGTAATGGAGCAATTAGGATGGTCATAAAAAGGCAAATACAACTAAGGATGGGATTTAGGATGATTAGGACCCAATTTATTAATTACGGATTTAATCTAGATTATTCGATAGAAACAAGATTAACAAATCAATTGGCAGAATTCTTTTTGTTCCATGCTGAAAGGTAAGATTTTTTTCGAGAAAATTATCCTAAAAGTCCTACTTTTACCGATTCAATCTTCAATCGTTTAATTTTGTCAATTGTGTCTTAAACTTTTTTACATTTTGCCAATTGAGTCCATCAGGTCAATTTTAGTCGAAAATCACTAATGTGAATGCCAGCCATCTTATGTGGTACCATTATTGCTAATGTGAAGTATTTTTAATCATATTTTAATATTTTTTTCAAATTTTATATTTAATTTTTCCTTTTTCCCCTTTTTTCTTACTTTTTCTTTACTAGCCGTTGAGGGTCGCCAAACGTTTGTGCCTTACTGAACGAGGGTTGTCCCCTTGATAACCCTTGCCCAAATCATTGACGAGGCTAGCCTCTATGGGCAAGGGACCTATGGCCAAAAGATAACCCTTGCCAACAAGTAAAGAAAAAGTAAGAAAAAAGAGAAGAAAAAAAAAAGGAAAATTTTAATAAAGAATTCATAAAAATATTAAAATATTATTACAAGTGTCTACATTAGCTCTGACGGTGCCACATAAGATGGACAACGTTCAATGAGCAATTTTCAAGCAAAATTAGCCAGATGGACTTTTGTAAAACTTGAAAAGGTTTAGAATTCAATTGGCAAAATTAAAAAGTTTAGGACCAAATTGACAAAGGGCAATAGATACAAGACTTTTTGGGTAATTTTTTCGATTTTTTTCTACATTGATAAATTTCAATTGGTGTTGGTAAATACAATAAAAAAATGTTTATATAAAAAAAAGTGATCATGAACTTTTCTCAAGTAACTTGTTCATAAATTACCGGCACTGCCATGAAAATTTCGATACTTTAGAAATTACCCATTTTACTTACTGACTTCTATTAGATCCAAATGCCAATCATTTTTTTTTTTATCGAGCACTCTTATTTAGTTACTTACCAATGTTAAGTTATCTTTTCCCGATAAGTGTTCTCTTGAATGATCAACATCAATTTGCCTCGGTTAGGAACCCTTTACATTTTTTTTTCCTTCTTTAAAGAGATTACAAACCTAAACTAGTGTTATTCACCAAAAAATTTCTCTCCTTAATTCTATCACCTAGTATTGGAGTATTAATTATCATTAAGTTATTTATCAGGTATATTCTTCTTTCCATTCATCGATTGCCTAAAGTCCGCGGTAGCAAAGGAACCGGGGAAAGTATGCAGAAAAGACAATTATTTCTTTATCTTCTACCAACTAGTGGGCCATAACGTACCCAAGAAAATAGTTTTTGGTCTAACCCAAGAAAAAGTTCAATGGGCCTTTTCTGGTCGGCGTAAAATTAATTTGGGCCAGACCTTGCACTTGATTTGTGCCGGGTATAGAAAGGAACGTAAAAGTCAAGGTATAAAGTCTTCAGTCGGAATATAAAAAGAAAAATAAAGTCAAGGTATAAAATCTGCTTTCTGGGAAAGAAAGGCGTGAAATCTGCTTTTAGCTTTGCAGGAGGATTTCTCAAATTCTCTTCTGAAAACCATCTTTTTTCGACGATTAAGCAGAATTAGTCCTAAGCTCTCACGGATAAGAAATCCAAAATTAAGCGCGACGTTTAAAATGGCCGATTGAGTTGGCATAATTAGCAAGTCACAAGCTGGCTTAATCTCTGGCCATAAAGAAAAAAGAAAGAAAGGAAGAACAAAAAAAAAAGAGAGAGGCTCTAATTAACCTAGGTCAAAACATGATTAATTAATTAATTAATTTGCTTGAGTGTTTTCATACCGTTTCCTTTGGCAACCTCGTTGTTTCTGCTTTTGACAGTGAGATTGTCCCATCAAATTTGCCAAACGCCACCAGCACAGCAAAGGATAGACATACGTGTACGGTAAGCCGTAAGCGGCCAGTTTATAATAAACTAATGAAACCAGAAACTTAAAACCATTCTTATCTCTTTATTCTTTCGTTTGATCTACTAATTAGTGGCTTTCATGTCGTATTTGTTCAATGTGATTTAGGATCCATTTGTTTCCAGGAAAAATTATTTTCGAGAAATAATTTTTCGACTTTTTGACATGTTGTTGACTGAAAATAACTCGATATATGGACAATGTTTTTTTAAAATCACCAAATAAAAGAAAGCAACCATTTTCTTAGAAATTTTATCATTAGAATTTTTCAATGGTTTCGCGGAAAGTGAATTATTTGAAAAATATTTTTCTACAAATTATTACTTATATCATTTAAAATAATTAGTCAATGAAAAATATTCGCATTACCCATTATAATACATGTCTAAAATATTTTTTTGTGAATGATAAAAATATTTTTTATTTGTTCAATTTGTAAGATTATACAAACGATTATTTTTTGGAAAAATATTTGCAAACTTATTTAATTTCGGCGAAACAAATGGAGCCTTAATATAAATGTCAATATGCAGTCGGTCGGAACTTGCTAATGGTTTTGACCTGCAAAGGTTCAGTGAACATTTACATGTTAATGATATCAATTGTCGCCTTGGAAAGATCATCGGCCCTTAGTCAATGATTGAATATGACTTATATTACATGTGAATAAGTGTACAGATGAGTATTGCGTGTAGATGTTAGGGAAGGCCGCCTGTAGAACGTACTACTTGATCAATGACCAGAGGACGACCCCCAAATTGTTGCTGACTTAATTTCAGTAGGTTCTTAATTGATTCCCTCTGACATAAAGCAAGAGCCAATTCAAAAAATGAAACTTCTAGGAAGGAACTAGTTGCCCATTTCACATCACCCATGAAGACTTAGATGGTCATATTATAACAAGGATGGACATTTCCCTATTAAAATGGGTTTATGGGTTATGATTATGCATAAGACTTGCTCAGCTCTATTTGGTAGGTATATACAGATGCAAATGGATGAGTCTAATTCTGTTGCTTTTATTTTTGGGATTAATCTTTTCGTTTAGCATAATAAAATCTTCTAACTTGTTTGATTTCCATATCAAAGTTTTGTGTCATAACTTCGAAAAACGATTATTTTAGTGCCATAACTGTCAATCGATCAATTGAGTGCCAAAATTTTTAAAAATATTTACCTAAGTGCCAGAAATCTGACGTGGCATAGTTCTTGTGGTTGTTTTCAAAAAGTTATGGCACTCAAGTGAGTATCATACATAAATTACAATGCTCAGGTTATTTTGACAAAAAGTTATGGCAATTAAGTGATTGCTGTACGAAAGTTATGACATTTATGATGTCCTTTTTCCCAAATAATGGTGTTGAAAAAAATTATGATTTGGATTTTGACCATAATAAAATGATGGTACAATTTGATGAAAATATATTTTGAGTTGGTTGTAACGATCTGGTTCGATAAGGTAGGAGTGATCGCCGAGGTGAAAGCGTTGGGCAAAGAGTAGTTCCTGGTAGGCTTTTAGGATGGCTAAGAGGGTGGGAATTTACCAAATTACGTACCAAACAAGGGGAGAGCATTTATGGATTATATATGTGAAGTTGCAATAAGCTCATGAAACACCAATGTTTAACATTTTTAACTCTAATGTTAAGCATACTTATATGAGAGCAGTTTCAAGATGAATGACCTCTTGGAAAGTGTGTACATGTGAGCCAAATGACAAAACCGTAAGACTTGATACGAGACTTGATAAAATAGACAATACCTCAAGTGAGTTAATTCAGGGGTGGCACATGTACCCATGAAGAAAACTCAATATAAATAGGTTTCCTAGTTTCTAGATATGTATGTGAAGCTGCAATAAACTCACAAGAAGCACTTCTTGACGAAACAATAACGTTTAGCACCAAAACTCTATTGCATCCATTGATCTATAGTGAAATTTTGTATTGTTTTCCCTACGGCGAACCACATAAGTCAAGTGTTAGATTTATTTTCTCGTTATGTTAATTTTATTGTTAAATCATTTGTTTCCCTAATAATTAGTGTTAGGGCTAGACTTAGTAGAGTCGAAGCAAATTGATGGCGACAGAAATACTAAAAGCAATAATCAACAAATTTTATGGAGAGAATTTTTGTTTTTGGAATATGCATTTCGAGCGTTATCTGTACCAAAGGAATTTGCACTTACACATGTCTGGGAAGAAGTCAGAGTCGATGGAGCAAGCCAAGAGTGGGATTTGTTGGATAGACAAACATTGGGCGTTATTTGGTTGACGATATGTTGTAGCGTTGCGTTTAACATCGTGAAAATAAAGACGATTGCAAGAGTGATAAATGCCATATTGAATATACGAGAAGATGAGAAGCCGTCTGTGATCAATGAAGTCTCTACTCGATACAACATCTTTGTCACTTAAAATGGGCTGAAGGTGCGTTGTGGATACGCATATCAATGAATTTAATGTAGTTGTTAATCAATTAAGTTTGGTTGACATTGACTTTAATGATGATTTATGTGCTTTGATTATGTATATTTATATTATATGGGTCAACAAGCTTGACATTTGATGAGATTCATGGTTTCAATTCCAAGCGAGGACATTTATAGAAGAGAATCCGGTGAATTTGCGACTCATGTTTCAATAAGTGAAGGTAGAGAACTCGCACCAATAGGAGTAATGCGAACTGAACAGGTGAAGTCAGTTGAGGACTTATGATGCTGTCTATTGGAATTGTGGCAAGCAGCGACATCTTAAAATTGATTGTTTTAAACTAAAGAACGAGAAGGGTAGAGAATTAGATTTGAGTGTATAGATAACATTGCAACTGTGGCTATCTATAATTTGAATAGTGCTAAATAATGTAGATTATGTTTTGTCTATCACTTAAAATTGTTATCTGATAGATGGATTGTAGATTTTGGTTGTTCATTTAATGCTACACTAAATAGGAACTAGCTTACCAATTACAATAAAGTGTAGTTAGAAAGCAACGCTAAGTGTGATGTTAAGAAAATTGTCCAATTTGTCCTAAATATATTTAAGTATACTGAATCGGCCATAAATTTTTCAGTTTTTGCCAATTTAATTCATTGCGAGACAATTCAATGCAATCCTTTTGATTAATTTTCACTAGAAGTTGCTAACGTGGTAGTATTCCATGTAGGATGATTGATGATGACTGGACCGCCTTGTTAGCAATTTTTGATGAAAATTGATCAAAAGGATTACATTGAAATTTCATGCAAAATTTAAGACCTAAATTGGAAAATTTGAAAAGTTTATGATTAATTAGGTGATTTTCTCGTGCAAAGTTGCGGGTGTTAATAACGTAAAAATTAGAATGCGTGGTGGTATCATGATTGAAGTGAAACATGTTCAAGTATTGAAGAACAATCTTATTTTGTCAAGTGCCCTAGATTCAAGTGGGTATTGGTATATTGCAAAAGGTGGAGTTTTTATTGTCATTCGAGGCGCGCTAATGATAACGGGAGGAATCAAGCACAGTGACCAGTATGAGTTTCAAGGGGAGGCAGAAATGGGATTTGTCGCGAAGACCTCGGATGCATCCGTTCGAGCGTATGAATTGCGGTCTATGCGTTAAGGGTCACATTGGCAAGAGAATTTCGAAGGTTTCGAGTGAAAGGAATTTGTCGTGTGATTGCAGGGTGAAACGAACTTAGCTTAAGGGTTTTCATGCTATTTCGTTTAGCTTCCTCGTGGTTTCTCCTTTCGACAGCAAGATCGTCCCTTCAAATTTGCCAAACTCCACCATATAAACCTGTACGGTAAGCGGCCGGTTAATTAAAAAAAAAAAAACTATCCAAACCAGAAGATAAAACGAATCTAATCCCTTTAGTCTTTGATTTAAAATCTGCTAATTAGGGGGTTTGCGTGTAGCTTTTGTTCAACGAGACTTAAGGAAGATATCAAGATATGGTCGGTAGGTACATGCTAATTAATGGCTTTGTCCCCGTAACGTTCAGTGAGTTATGTCCACATGAATAGGCAATATCATTAGTCAATTATTCTATATGATGACTTATATTGCGTGTGGATATTAGGTAAGGCCGCCTGTAAAACGTACGAAAATTAATTAATGCATTGCCGATGACTCCAAAATCGTTGTTGACTTAATTTCGATTGGCTGTTTGATTTTTGATTCCATCAGATGTTATGGCAAAGGCCAATTCAAAAGAATGAAAGTTCTAGGAAGGAATGAGAAGAGTCGTGTGGTCATTAGGTTGGACATTTCCCAAATCGAAATTTGCTTTTTAGGTTACGCGATATAGTCATGAGACTTGGTCAATACCATTTGCTAGCTATTAAAGGATGTGAAGGGACGAGTCTAATTTGTTTTGTCTCATTTTTCAGATCATCTTTCTCATCGCTTCATTTTGCTTTTTTTTTTTTTGTCATCACAATAAAATCTTATGACTTATTTGATTTTTGCGATCAAATCCTGGAGTCGAAAAGAAATGCCAAAACATTCGAATTGAGAGAGAGTGTGTGTGTGTGAGATGTTTGGATCTTGACGACAACCATGGCTAACTAATATAGGCAGTTCAGATAGATGGGGGGGTCTTAACTCTCCGCCATTTTTGGTGTGATTAGGACATAGTCTGTCCTCAAACATCATATCTACTAGAGAGGTCTTTTAATTGCTTCAAGACCCATTTTATTTACCACATGCGCGACGGACTCGGTATGGGAGTAGGAGGCGGAAGGAAAGATCGCAATAATAACTTTTTGAGAGGAATCTCATGAAAAACGTGAAATCTCTCGAAAATAGGCACATCGTAAAGAAATCTTTTGTGGGTTCATCTGCAACATTTTACATGCGCACCTGCAAAAGTCAAATTCCCCAGCGAAGCAGAGCCACAGAAGTCAAGTCCCGAAAACAAACGCAAGCGCACACGCTCCACTGGACATCAGCTGGTACAAGCGAAACCCCACACAGACCCCACGTTCAAAACTTGTCATTCTTTCTTCATCGTCTTCTTCTTTCTCTAACAGCAGCACATTGATTCAGTCACATGCATGCATGAGCCCAGCCAAGTCATGTGCTTGGTCCGTGGTCTGTGGTTCGACCCACGAAGCTTCCCATCGCGTCAGCACTTGAGACAGGAAAAATCCTTTGCTTCAGCCTAGGAACGCACCTCGTGGGTGATAACGATGTGATGTGGACTGGAGTAGTGCTAGCTTGTCTTCCTCTCTTGCACTGTTCGAGCTTCCATGACTTCTGATTAGTCTTTTGTTAATCTCGGGTTCTTTTCTCTCTCTATGTTTTTTTTTTTCTTGAACACCTCCTTTGTTCACTGTTCAGTCGGCCAAGTTGTTCAATATAATTTCATTCCCACTTTAGGTTTTACTTTACCAAGCACGCGTAATTTTCTAGATCGATCTTTGTTGACACCGCACTTATTGAAAAGATTTAGTTAGTAGATATTTTTTACTTAATAGGCATTTTTTTTGACTCACATGATCTAACGATTCAGTTCACATTATGACACCCTAATTTTGTAGAAATTCTTTTCTATTAAATCACTTGGTGGTATGGGGGTCGTTAAGTACTTAATCAGAAACTTGCGACCTACACTACACATACTGACAATTTTAAAAGCCGAAACACTTGAAAAGTTCCTGAAATGTGAATATTGTGCGCTTATAATTTTCTCATTTTTTTTCAAAATTTAACAATTCTTTAATTCTTTAACAGGAAAGAAATAAAAGCACCATGTCGCGTTTGCTTGAACTCGAATAAGAAAGGTTTAATAATTAATTGGACCATTTCCATGAAAGTATTACTATCATATCCATCAACTCAGAGAATCTATTACCAGAAAATTTGGCTCCAACAATATGTACAATCAGAAATTGGATGCGATGATCCCGGCCATGATCTCCCAGAATTGACTGCATAAGATTTAATATTTAAACCCAATCTGCACTTAACTAAATTACACAAAGACTCACTCAAAGATATATAATTCCTAATCGTAATTTAGTTCTTAATGACAGAACATTGATGAGGGTCGGTGGAGGATCTGACGGTCGCCAGATCATTAAATAGCTCAATCATCGGAAGAAGATAATTCCAATGAATGATGTAACTCTTTGGGGACATCATTAGATGTAGATATTTATTGGGCAACAGCATGTCCACAAGGTGTCCTCATTTAAACAAAAAAAAAAAAAGGTGTCCTCATTCCTTCTTCATCATCCATTTTCGTCACGTTTCCTATAGATTAAAAAATTACATGAATGAACACCATGAATGATTTTACTAGTCTAAATTTCTCAATTTAAGTAACTCGGTAGAGATGAGTAAAAAACTCTAAAATCATTTTGTGAAAAACTATGGAGAGCCCTCAACTCTATACTCCTTTTGAAAAATCAAAATTTAAACTAATTTGATAATATGATTCCAATTCGCTTTGCCTTTTTTTTTTCAAAAGAATCATCATTGTCAAATATCGAGGTAAAAAAAAAATGTGAACATAGTTATCAGTTTAAGAAAGTGCAGAAAAGTTCCAACTTCATATCTAGATGTATCACATTTTAAAACTATGTGATTATTAATTAAATCTCCATCAGATAAATTATACTAAACAAGAATTTAACATAGATCATTTTGTTTCTCGACAATATATTCCGGACGACGCGCTTTCATAAAATTAATCCACAAGTGAAATGAATGGTTTTGAAGTGACTCGTATTTCGGCTAGGGGTTCGAACCCCAACCTCGAGGCTGGTTTTCAGCTGAAAAATTAGTAAATGAAAACCGTGTTAAAAATTAAAAATTTCTAGCCGCTCTAAATATCCAAATTATATGGAAAAAAAGGTAAAAATGATTTTTTTTTTCAGCTCTTCCCCCATTGAGGATCATCGACAGAGAGAGAGAGAGAGAGAGAGAGAGAGGAGAGTTATGCCCTCAGAAGTCTACTTCGAACTTTATCGGGACTTCCCGTTGAAGGCTTCTCTTGCCATTATATTAGTCCCCCAACATCCCACCAAAAAAGGAAAAAAAAAAATCACAGTGTCGATTGAAGAACAAGCAGCTGAAGCGATCTTCTTCCTCCTGCGGATGCGCAATACGTAGTCCTCCATAACAAGGAGAACCAAACCCCGCAATCAAAATTTGTTTTTTCTTTTTCGTTCCTTCCTCCCTTCATCTTTGTTTTCTTCGGTGGATAAATAGAGAGAAGCAACGGAATACAGAAGGGTTTCGTGTACAAAACCTTGTGCTCTTAGCCATAGAAAATAATTCCCACTCCAATCCAACTCTTCACGTCATTGCCCTTCAAAAGAACCTCCTCTGCAACCCTTTTCGTGTCGACCCTTTTGCGTTTTGATCTGATTGTTCGTCTCTCCCGCTTGTTTGCTCATCAAGTTCGGTTTTTTCTCTTTTGTTGGGGTGGTGTGATTGCTCGTGATCGGTTTGTGCTTCGCTGAAGCTGATTTGATCTCTTTCCGCTGAAGTAATTGGTTGTAATTTGGGGAATTGTGGTCTTGTGCGCGTCCGAGGGTTTGATGGGGATGGTGAGGGATTTATTGAGGTGTTTCTAGGAGTACGAAAGTTCAATATTTTCGTTTGTTTAGAGTGTTTGGATGTTGGGTGTGGCACAATTCCAAATCTTTTGCTGATGGTATGCTAGTCGGATAACAATTCCTGGTGCTATATCTGAAAATTGGGTTGGACGTGTTTTCTCTGTCTCTCTCCGTGGAGGAGTATTATTTGCAGACTTGATCTGGGAGCCGTTGCTTTAATCATTGTCTCCGCGAAGCTGGAGGTAAATTTTGCCCTCTCTGCCTAGGGTTTCCTTTTTAGGCGATTTCAACTCCAATTCAAGTGGTCGACCCGTCAGCTCACTTTGCTGTGTTCCTTGTCTTGGGATTACGGCTCTCTTGCACTGTGAAACATTGGTAGTTCAGCTGCTTTGAATTGGAGACTGTGTGGTGTGGAGTTTGTGTTTTACATAAAAGATGAGTTCAAGTGTCACCGGAGGTGCGGTTTATGGAGGAAAGCTTCTAGTACATACTGCTGAAGATGGCCATTCTTTTGAGCTTGATTGCGATGGCAACACTGCTGTTGAGACAGTTATGCGGTACATCGAATCTGTTTCGGGGATAAACTTCAATGACCAGCTTGTCCTCTGCCTGGATACAAAGCTTGAGCCCAAGAGATCACTTTCTTCTTTCAAGCTTCCCTCGGATGGGCGAGAGGTGTTTATATTCAACAAAGCAAGGCTGCATAATAATTCTTTACCTCCTCCACCAGAGCAAGTGGATATCCTCGAAATCACAGACCCTGCAACCTCATCTTCCTTGGATGACCACCATCCTCTGGATGACGCTTCTGATCCTGCTCTGAAAGCTCTTCCTTCATATGAGCGGCAATTTAGATATCACTACAATTGTGGGAACAACATATATAGACAAACGCAGGCCAAAAAACAGATCTGTGAGAGGCTCTTGAGGGAGCAGAAGGTGCAAGAAAGGGCGCTGGAGGTCGCGAGAAGCAATCTGGAACAATACTATAGGGTAATTAACCAGAATTACCTGGAGTTCATGAAGCGTTATTCGCAGCAGCATCGAGTCCATTCTGATCTTTTGGCTAATTTTGAGAGGGATTTAGAGAGACTTAGATCAATCAAACTTCATCCTCAACTGCAGACAGCAACACGTAAATGCTTACTGGATTTTGTGAAGGAGGATCACTTGCGGAAGATGGCAGAGAACTTTAGCAATTCTCACGGGCAGTTCGAGAATAAAGTTTCTCAGTTCAAGCAGATGTTTCTTGAAATGAGGCGCAAGGTTGAGGACTTGTTTTCTAGCAAAGCCTCCCTTTCTGTCAGGAACTTGGAACTGATGATTAAGGAGCACCAACGTTACATAAATGAAGAGAAGAGTATAATGCAGTCTTTGAGGTCTGAATTTCTTTACCTCAACATCCTTGGTAGCATCATCATTGTATTGTCTAATCAATTTTGGTTTACCAGCTGTTCTCCTTCGGTTTTTGATTGACAATGACCTTCCCTCACAACCTTCCTCCTTCCCTCCCTTTGTCTTCATTATTTGTTCTTTCTAATGATGTCATTTTTTTTATACTATGGCAAATTACTTTTGTATCTCGTATTTACTGTGCTGAGGTCTTCCATGTTTTTGTCATTCCTGCCAGAGCTAATTTTCTGATTGTGTGAGAATAAGATTCCTTAGACTCATATACTATCGATAATGTGCGTAATATATGATTTACATTGATTTGATTGGAAAAGGTACCTATATATATGGTCTCTAACATTTATGCTTGTGCTGCTTGAACATGGTTTCCCGCAAAAGTTTTGGGGAATAGATTGGAGCAATGTTACTGTTCTCACCATTCCTTTACTGATTCTGTTGTGATTAAACTTTTTGTCAGGGTATAGACTAGGTTTAAATTTCCTGGTGATGCATAGATATTCGTATTTTGTAGTAGTTATCGTATCGCAATAATATGATGAAGATGCCTGAATATATCCATTGTAATTTCTAGCGGTTATCTTCTAATTGGAAAAAATAGGGTTTTATCTATCATAAATAGGCGCTTTTGTCGCCCTAAATATAAATGCCATTTATCGTGGGTATTCTTATATTATTTCTCATATCATCCGCGCTAACCTATATGCACCAAAACATGCGCAAATCTAGTGCCAGCACAGCGACTCCTAATACTGCCTCAAGACCACGCAGCTGTTCGATGAATTGTCTGTCTTGCCATATACTCTTCTTCTCTCGCCTGCTCATAAACGATGCTTACGCTTCTCCCAAGCTTTGGGTCCCATGTATGATTTCCACCGCACAACAAAAATCATCTTACCAAACTTGCAAGCTCCCTTGTCACATTCCGAATCCGTACGCTGCTTAATTATGCAGGAGAAACAAGCAAATCGCAGAATAAATTTCTTGTACATAGGCTATACTGCCAACGCGGCAATTTTAACCCATCATCACTCATCAACCTTCATCCAAATATATAAAGTATCAGTATCTCCTGCTTTTCAAAAGCAGGCAACCTGACAACCCAGGCACATGTCTCTTTATGACCTTGAGTTATTCGTCCGCCCCCTGCTCCTTGGCCCTGCACTACTAATGAGCTGCCTTCCTGAACGTTGTCCTCAGCAGAAAGAGCTTCTGTGAAACTTTACATGGGCGATGGCTTGGCGACATTTAGCTGAAATACTCTTGCCAATAACCAGCGACCCTGAGTACGGCCTGACGCTCAGGAGACGACACGAGACACAGAAATTTTTGAAGGCACAAATTTCATATCTCTACTAAAGATGTACTCGTCTCTATGGACTATTTGATATGCCAAACCAGTGTGATGTGAATATCGTGCCTTTGATACTGTTTACTAGATATAGACATCTCAGATCTTGATCGATATGCTCCGGAGTATTTAGCTGGAGGTCTTTCCGAGGGGGGAGAAGCGACGGAAACATGACAGGTTCCTTTTTCCCATGTCTAATGACAGGTTTGAATTCTGCAGAATCATTCTTTCGGCAGAATTCCCTCAAGGTTCAGAAAGGATTTACCTGAGGGCAGTGAGCTGGTAGAAATTGCTGGGACACAAGCAAGATGGAAGTTGAGAATGCAAAGTGAAGGCCGAACTACTCGCTTCTGCAATTGCTAATGATATGCTCACTCACACAGTATGAAGTTGACTCACGAGTCTCTTGATGAAAATAGTCGTCGACATGCTACTAAAGACTGCTACTGAAAGACAGCCGAGGCCTTGCATCAAAAAAGTGAGTAATCACAGCAAACAATCTTGAACTCCGTACTTAGAGAGAAGCAATCGCAGTGATTCCTCCTATGAAAAACGCGACCATAAAGAGTTGGAGCAGAAATATATCTGATCGATATTGCGCTGGAGCAAGAAGCTATTCAAACTGGGCAAGGATGCCTTTGAGTTTAGAAAATAATCGCGAATGTGCAAAGGCTGAAGGATGTAAGCTTGACAGGATAAGGCAGTGAGTCCAAGTTCACATGCCATGCACATCCACTGCAAGATTCTATGGATGAGGTTTCCTCTGCATTTCAAATTCACTAAATCGCAAAGGCTGGGAATTTTTATTGGGCAATCAGGCAAAGCTCGAGAAGGAGTGGATGAGAATATGATGGATTCATCTGGCTTGCTTCAAACGCATTGATTCATCAATGCAGGAGCCACACCGTGAAGAACTGCATGTCATTGGTAATGATGAGATGTGATAAATGCTGGGACCTTTAGGTATGTCATCGACAAACAGTTGTGCTGGCTGAAAGCATGCTTGAGCCTCTGAATGTCCTTGTCACTCTAGCTGATGCAGGCTGTCCTCCAGTCACAACAACCACCCCACTCCCAACACGTTCTAAAGCATGCCAGCTATCGAACGTATGCATCTCATCACTAGACTTACAGCAGTAGCCTCTGCCACACCTGGCCCGACACGACTCAACCAAGCCTGAACTGAAACACGACAGCTAGACTCAAGCTCGCATCTTGTGACACTGACAAGTTAGTCATAGCCTCCAGGAGAGAAACCTCGGAAATGAGAACAGCAAACTTCTATGTGATGAAGCACTATCTCAAGGTCAATACTCTAGTGAAATAACCCTTAGATATTTCATTGTTGCATTGCATTTTTCCTCTTTGAAGAAAGAAGCACTGTCGATTCTAATCATTCCATCTTCTATTTCGACCTTCACATTACTCCCCCTCTTCTGTACCTACCAAGTATGGCGCGAAAAGTTTCCAGCTACACCAGGAATATAGTACGCTTGCTGAATAAACAGATCTAAACCTTTTATGATGTTAATAGCTTTTGTGATGTAAGTACTCTCTTTGGTGTTTGGGTGCGTATCTCTGTGTCCTTCCCTTTTATGTGCACTTTGATGTTT
>JAGVVM010002637.1:0-15939 GCA_019149425.1 Psidium friedrichsthalianum
TTATCTCCGCCCCCCCCTCTTTGCCCCCCCCCCCCCCCTCCCCTGACACCCTCCCGGAATTTTTTTGCCCATGGCGCGAAGGTTGACATAACCAAGCATGTAGACGGAAATATTTAACATGACATCAAGTGAAGGCGTAGCCATTGTAAGCCTGGTGGCGCTGCAACCGCTCTCAATGTGTCTTTCGTTGAATGTAAGTGGGAGCATATTTTGAGGACTTTGTAATGGTTTGTCGAGGAGTTAGAGGAGGTAATGATATTCGATCTGGGTCATGGTGGATAGACTGACAAAATCTACGTATTTTATCGCTATGCGAAAGGACTTCACTTTGGATAGATATCTAACTTGTAATGCGGCAGATAGTGCGTCTTCATGGAGTTCTAGTGATGATCATATCGAATTATGAATCCCAAATTTCATTGCCCCACCTTTTGGAAAGTTTATAAACTGCGTTAGGAATGAAGCGACAATTTAATATAGCCTATTATTTGTAGATGGATGGCCAATCTGAAAGGACAATTCAGATGCTTGAGGACATGTTGCAAGCTTGTGTTTAGGATTTCAAGGGAAGTGGGAGGAACAACTTCATTGGGTGAGTTTGCCTACAACAACAGTTATAACAAAGTATCATGATGGCATCTTTTGAAGTGTTGTATGATAGGGCCGTTAGGACACTAGTTTATTGGAATGAGGTTGAGACATTTCGCACTTGAACTTAGCGTGGAGACATTTCGCACCTGAACCTAGCCCTGATTGAACCTATACTATGAAATTACTAAAATTTCCTTAGTTGTCAATGCCAAATGGCGAACCTATCACAATTCGCCAATTACCAAATTATCCCTAGATATTATTCAAAAAGACGAAAGCATTAATTGTTGACTTGATCGTTGGGCCTTACTTTTCACCTCACCATTATACCCATCACCTTACATCTCCCCCCCAACAATTGATTGACCCCTCTCCTCTCTCCTTTTCCATTTTTGTGGCAACACTCACCACCCACCATCCACCTCTGTCGTCGCTAGCCACTGCCACACTTCGAGCTCTACCGACCATTGTCGCGCTATCCCTTCATCACCACATGGAGCTACAGTAGGCCGAGCCACACCAGTCGTCACCACACCACCTCCCTAGCCAAGAACCACTTGTGACCCCCAAGCCGACCCATTGTCCCTATGGACTGCCTTGCCGTCGTAGCCCATTTGCTCAAGCCAAAACCGCGGACCACCGTTGCCGCCGCTCATTGCCGTGTCGCCCTGTCGTGTCACAACCGCCATCGCCGTCGAACCGTGTTTGTGAGTTAAACTCTAATATCTGATTAGGGCGTTAATTGTGTTTGAAGTTAGATTAGTTATTTATTGTGAGTTAGTTAGTCTGGTCAAGTTAGTTAATGACTATGGTTATGTTAGTTGACCGTGATTAGTTTAGTTTACTCTAGTTAGTTAAATTTTAATTGTAGTTACTTTGTGGATAATCATGATTAGTGTAATTAACCTAAGTTACTTTTTTTAATCATGATAGGCTTATTAACTAAAGCAGGCCCAATTAATTAAAGTCGGCGGATTAATTAATTAAGATGAAATTAATTAATTATAATTATGTTAATTAACCTTGGTCTTGATAATTAAATTAATTAATTATTACTTTTGGGTGATTATTTGGTGATTGCTATGTGCCTTGGTGTATATATATGTATGGATATGTGGATTAATCACCCATGTTGGAGTATTAAGTTTAATGGAAAAGGTGTGTTCATGTAACCCCCGTGTGAATTTTGCATTGCATCTTTAAGCATAAAAATGGCAAATGAGCCGAGTTTTGAGCACGACTGATTGTGCATTGGACTAAATGCAAAGATATAAACTGGCTTGTTTGTCTAGTATGCTTGTGTGGTCACATGATTGTTATCATCGCCCAAGGGTACTTGGGGATGAAGTCGACACCGAGAGTTCTTGGGGTCGAGCCTAATATGTTCGTGCGCCGAGGGTACTTGAAATCACGCGATTTATTAGATGCCAATTGCGACAGGTTGCGGGCCGACGCTCCTTACAGGAATGTCTGATTGACAGTTCATGCTGAAGGTACTTGAACCACATGGCTTATCAATTGCTGTTGCCAAAGGAATGGGACGAAGCTCCATCAAGCCGAAAGGGCACCAACTATCTAGTGTGTTGGGGCCAAGTGGCCATTAATAACTGAAGCATGTGTGATGCATTGTGCATGAGAGATTGTAATGAGTGTTCTGATTATATACCTTAGTCTTGTGTGGTTGGATGACATATTGATTATTATACTGCATGGGGCCAAGGCGAAGTAAGTTTGCATGTGAATGAATGGTTGACTGTTGAGTCAGGTGCCTAATCATGTGGAAGCTAGAGCGTTGTGAGAGTTGCACACTATTGATCTGTTATCACTATATCTAGCATGTTTAGGCTACTATAAGCGAATCAATACCTTGCTCGAATTTAAGCATTGACTCACAAAGATTTATATCTCACTAGTTGATGTTTAAATGTTTTCAAGACCCTAGGATCTCGACTAGCTACTACTTCTAAATGGGCGTAGAGGTGGAGACTTTTTGTTGGAGCCTTTGGATGTAGTGTTGACCCTACCCTAATTCAATATCTTTTTTGTGCTCGTAGGAAGCAGCCTTGAGGTTGGGTTTTGTAGATGTTTCGCTTTCCCAGGTTAACTATATATAGAAAAAAAAAAATGATCTTTTACTACTTTTGGTTTTGCTTGCCTACTGTTTATTCGTGCCGTTTATATTATTGTTTGGGGAGGTAAAATGTTACGCATACGCTTAATTGAAAGATAAAATAATTTGGTTGACGATGTGCCTGGGACATCACCCTTTCTTGACTCAAGGCATTTGGTAGGGTTGTTGCACACCTGAGGATTGGGGCATGACAAGTAGGGGTGTGCATGGTCCGGGCCGGTCCAGTCCCGGCATAGAACCAGGGACCGGACCGTAGCCCCGGTCCCCAAATTTTCAGGACCAAGGACCGGACCGGGACCGGATCGGACCGGGACCGACGGTCCGGGCGGTCTTGGTCCGTCCCAATGGGACCGCTAATACTAGCTTCTTATAGAACATAGATAACAAAAAACCTCAATCGATCATTAATTTTCGTCAAATTGGGCAATACTTTTGCATATAAATGTTCATGTCAACATTACTAAGGTCCATAGCGCCACATTAGGTGGAAAAATGAGGACGAAATGAAGAAAAAAGAGTGAAAGTGCTGAAAAAAAAAATATAACCATAACTGAATGATAAGTGTATGAGGCAAAGAGAGCCCAGACCAATTGTTCACTTTTTTTAGCAATATCCTCAAGAATAGAGTTGTGCTAACATTTCTAATTCTTTCTTTTAATTATATATTCTGATGGTCCGGTCCGGGCGGTCTGGTCCCTCGGTCCCCGGGGATGGGACCGGGGACCGGACCGCCCGGTCACCGGTCCCATTTATTGGGACCAAGGACCGGACCGCCTCCCTCAAGGACCGGACCAACCCGGCCAGTCCGGTCCGGTCTTGGGCCGGTCCGGGGCCGGTCCGGTCCAGTTTGCACACCCCTAATGACAAGCGAGAATAGAATAGAATGTATGGGTGATGGATACCGATAATTGTATGCAAATGCAAGATAGATACTGACGAATGAGTTGGCAAAATACAGTGAAGTAACTAATAGAATATGATATACATCAAGTGCGTAAAAGACACTCACTAACCAACGATACAGATCAGGATTGAGATGCTCACCACCAGCCAGGGATAAAGGACTTTGGGGTAAGAGAAGCTCACCACCAGGGTCTAAAGATAACATCAGTCGAGGATAAAGGGTTTTTTAGCTCACCCACCAAGGAGTAATCCACTCTCTAAGGATAAAGAGACCAGATTAAGGTTATCCCTCTCCAAAGACATTCATTCACATAGAGGAAACTCTCATGTATTCATATTCATCAAATCAACAAGTCTTTTGTCTTACAATGGAGATTTTGCCTCATCATATAGAGGTATTCAAACATGGGTACTCAAAAATATAAAGACTCTAGAAAAACCCAACTAAGACATGGGAACTAGAAGAGACATTAAAGTAACATGGGAACCATAAATCTTTACAAGCCTAGGAACTAGAAAGCATTAAAGGACCTAGGGCCTTAGAAAATCATTGAAGGCACGGAGATTTGATTTTGACTCTTCAGCTTTGCTATTCTCCTCTCTAATTTTGTTTCCCAATTCAGACCAGCAAATAATCAACTTGGGAGATCAGCAAATCGGTAAGGAAATGACCCAAAATATCCTCCCAAAAATATGTTATTGGTCCATATTGAAATCAACAACTACTATAGTGAAATGGCATATAATCAACAAGGAAGAATCAACAACTCCTTATTTGATAATTAGGCCAATAATCTTCGCATTGATATCTTCATTCTTGACCCATTGAAGCAAGCTTTAACCAAAATCTGCCTTTGTTTGAAAGAACATCGATTGTGCTAGAATAACCTTTGATGCACGATGGTCAGTAATAGAATTAGAATCGAGATTGAACTTGTATATTGACATCTCGTTAGTCTATCATCACAACTTGTCCACTGAATCGACAACTCCCAAGTAGAATCGACATCTTCAACTAGGCCCAATTGGATCAAGTTGTTCTTGAAATTGGCCTTTTCATGCAGGGATAAGGATTGAGCCGGATCAATCGATGTGTTCAGAGTGGAGCTTGAGAATCGATCGGCACAACTCGGAGGCTCCCACATTAATTTGAATAGACACCGATGTTGCTATGTCTAGTCGTCAGAACCACGTTGAAACTTTGTATTGTTCCTTAGAATTCGGTTGCTCCTGCATCATAGGAGGATTAACTAAAGAGGACAACGTTGAACTTGTGAGTAGATGAATAGAGCCCAATGGTCCCGCATCATCCTAATTTCATATTAATTATCGAGACAAGCTACGAATTCTAATTTCTCTCTTTAGCAAATAAATTAGCTCATTATAATGCCTTTCTAGATAGATAATAGAATTGGACCCCAAAAAAAAAAAGATAGCTAGTGGAATATTTGAACAATACCATCACAGTGCTCCAATAGAATTAGAAAATCATGAATAATTAGCTGTTGCTACTAGATAATTAGCTAATGAATAAGTTATTGTTATGCTGATTCGAGTTGTTCCATTCGAAAAATCCCGACTAAATAAGAGCCTGATGTTAGGATTTATTTCGAAGGAATTATCGAATGCCAAACAAACACAAGCCGAGAGCGGCAGATAGTCAAATCGCCGCACGACGAGACCTGAGGCTCCTTCCATGCTTATATTTTCAATGAAATTAGTTCGAGAATGTAAGTGTTTTCATAAAAACTAATTTAGACTTTCCAAACCCCATAGTAGCAAAAGAAAAACAGTTGAAAGCGATCATGCGATCTTGCGGATTAGAAAAGATCTCTAAGAACCATAGAAAACCGACCACATTGTCATCCCAAATTCCCAATCGACCGTCGTACGTTAGTACATCCTATCAGTTATGGGGAGGAAGGTGGCGCGAACGTCGTTGGTAGACTCCTCCATTCACACAGAATTCAAGGTACGGATAAGACTGATCATAAAGTGCTTGCGCCCACTCCCCCGCCGAGTAAATACAAAACCGTAGGCCACGGCATAGGACACCGTAGAGGTATCCCAATATATGTAAGGTCTCATTCTCGAGGAGATAATATGATGGACAAAAACAGCGCACCATACAAAAACACGAGAAAATCACAAAAATTTGAGTTCATCTATTTCATAAAAAAAATTGAATGATTTGAAAGAATATTATGCTAAAAATAATCACTTGTATTGTCAACAAAAGAAAAATTCATTGTGCACAAAAATATTTAAACATAAATTGTGGTTGAAAATGACAATATTTTTTATGACTAATTATTTCATGTGATATAAATGATCATTTTAAGAGAATATTATATAAATCATTCATATTTTGCAAAACAAACGAAGAGTGTTATGCTATTTTTCAATTTCAATTTTGTTCCATATACTATATATTGTGACACAATTAGTCCACAACTTAATTCCTACAACATGTAAGGAAAAAATTCATTTTAAATGAGACTTAGATGATACTTGCTCTTATTTAATACTTGCTATGTAAGTGTATAAGTCTCGTACTTTATACTCACTTAAGATCAAGAGTCGAGGTTAACATTTGATTCTAATAGGCTCCACATAACACGGATGTGTTATTATAATCAACATGATGCAGACTTGTTAATGACACTATAATGTGAACATATCGTGTAACCATCGTTGCCTATGAAATTGTTGACAATTGCCTAAGATCATGACCGTCCACTCGGGCTTGACAAGAACGAGCAAGAATATTAGGGTTGTAATTCAAGTAAAGCACTACCAATCAATCAATAAATACCAGTATTCTATTTATTTTTCAATTTTCTTTGTATTCCAATGCCCTTTTAAACAGATGGCCATGATTGCCTCCAGCTTCATACCTTTGAGACTTCCTCATCAATTTGCTTTAACTATCCAAGAAGGACCTTCACACCTTTTGTCGATTTCTACATACATCCATATCTAGAACGTTTTGTTATGGAAATAATGTCACATTGGATTTTTCACCAAACTAAATAGCCAAAATCACTTAAGTTATTGTTTCTAAAAAAATTGTTACCGGTGGACGATCAATAGGAAGCTTTTTATATGGACATGGGCATCATACAATAATTTCGACACCGATGCCGTCATTGTCCCCTCTCCCTCTCTGAAACTACCCACGTGGATTATGGAAATCGCTATACATTAAATCAAATTCTCTTTTCATTGGATGGAATCTTATGGCATGGCCGTCTTGCAGAGGTTGCGGAGAAATTCGAGTAAATGCGAAATGATGTGCTTCTTCAACGCATATGTCATTCTCCAGCTGCGTTCAATTCGGTCCCATTTGATTGGATTTCGCACTTATCTATCGCTTCTTTTGGATAAGGGCTGTCTTAAGGGTCGATGTACTGAGTCAAAACTAGACACCCACGAAGACGGAGTGAGATCTAGCTGGGTCCAATAAAAAGAATTCATAGAAGCATACATGACATTTGCTTAAATAAATAAAGAAAAAAAAAAGAGACCCCATCTCATTTATTAAAATGATTTCTTCTACAATAAATTTTCCTCAACGTGGTCTGTCCGGCTGCCTAATTTTCTGTCGTGTTCTCTTAGCTATTGTTCATATATGCCCTACCATAGGCTTATCTGTCGGTAATGTCATTGGTCCTTCATATTCCATGAATCAGAATTGGGCAGGGCAATCTTCTCCTGTTCGGTGTCATACTGCCAGAATCGACATTCAAAGAGTCAATTTATTATTCCATTTGAATGTTTGCCTTTATAGATGCTAGGAACCTTGTAGGAAAAAAATGCGTGTTCTTGATCTTTCGATCAATCAAAATAGGTATCAGACAATATTAATCATCGAGTTAAACCAAATCACTTCAATTTTTCTTTTCCTTAGTGAAGAGATCAACATTCAGTCGGGATTAGTCGGGATCTTGATAGCATGAAACCGGATTGATCATCGTCAAGCTTTGAAGCGATCAAATCTGAAAATCTCATTAATTAAAAACACTCTTATCTTTCAAAAACACTTTAGAGAAGTTTAAATGGACTTAATTTCATAAGATCTTTCCAGATAGTACTAACATACCCACATCAAAATATTAATACTAACATCAACGAGGCTGACAGCCATGATGCTAAATGTTCTATTGTTTGGATGAAAATGTTTTCCGTCGATTAGATATTATCGATTAGTATCACAAATGGCAAAATAGACTCAATCTCAACAACACCAATAAGAAGTAAAATACAAATAAGAGTTATGGCATTCAATCTCATATTGCAAGAAATCCTCTTGACTCATCATGAATTAACAAACGAAATAGAATGCGTAGGACTCAAGAAACAAATAGAAGTAACTAGAATTCTCCTCCATTTTCCTATGTAACAACTTAAAACTTTCGATAGAAGGCTCTAAATTGTATGAAACTGAAATCATTCGACACTAAATCTATAGTTCTTTAATATATGACCAGATTGAACCGCAAAACCTCTCAAATATTTATCTAGACCCAAAAATTATGTGGGTAGATTAAAAAAAAAATTTCCTTAATTGCTGGATAAACCTTAACTCCCTGAGATAATCCTTCATCAATTAGTGGCGGTCTGAATTTGAACCTATCTCAACTCAATAAGGGTTTTGAAATAGAGTCTCAAACTCATCTTCATTACGACCATAGAACATAAAACTATTGGGATTTCGGTGTCCCAAATCCCTAAAAAGTGAATGAGAAGTGTGGATGGAAGTAGTCCCACATTGGATAGAAGATGAATAGAAGATTGGTTTATTTAGAAGAGCCTCTCAAACGGATTTGGGCTCCATGAGGCACCCCACTTTTGTGGAGGAGAGATGACCTATACAAAGCTAGGTCAATCCGCACATCGCCACCGCCCACTCGGCTCGGATTGGGCCTGGTTCGGGTTTGGGTCTCGTCCAATTATCTTTTTTTTGGAACTCCACCCATTAGTTCCCATCAGTTTTATTTTTATCGAACAGGCACAATGAACTAGTGTCCGAACAAACATATTTTCATCTTTAAATTTTTTTTCGAACAAATATGTCTGTTCATGATTGATCATTGAGCCATCGGTTCAGTTTGACCATCTATAACCGAATGTAACCTTTCGGTTCGTCATGACCGAACACAACCTTTTAGTTCATCATGACCAAATGTAACTTTTCGATTAGTCATGACTCTTCATTGCTTAATAAAATCATGAGTATTTATTCCTCATGGTTTTTGAATGGACACCTATACACATCATACATTTTCTCATACTTCATCTGTCATCATTTTCATTTGTGCGATTATCCTACGAAGTTGACTTTGAAAGTTTCCTTTAAAGAAGTATTGCTTCGTAGGAAAGACAATCCATTCTATCTTGGGAGGCAATTATCTAAGAACCTTAGGTACCGACTAAGGAAACAAATTTGTATTAAGAACATGACGTGAATTTGTTAGGCTCAAATCATTGGTCTACAATCGGTTTACTCATCTACACTTGATTTCAGGTTTGTCGAATAACTTCGTTTTGTTCAAACGAATACTTGGACACAACAATCTTAAGACAAATTTCGTGGTGTGTTTACATAGTTGTTTTCTTTTCTATAATTTCTATTTTCATAATAGAAATGGCTATAATATCGATGATGCCAATTGCGTCTGTTCCGACTCATGGAGAGAAGCCAGAAAAGTTCAATGGGGCTGATTTCAAAAGTTGGCAATAGAAAATGTTGTTCTATCTTACAACCTTGAATATGGCAAGGTTCCTCATAGAGAATGCTCCTAAGTTAGATGAAGGAGAGATAAACAAGGAAAGGGTTGCTGCTGTAGATTCATGGAAGCATTCTGACTTTCTGTATCGCAACTATGTCCTTAATGATTTGACAATACCCTCTACAACATTTATAGTTCGCTGAAAATGATTAAGGAGTTGTGGGAAAGTTTGGACAAGAAATACAAAATAGAAGATACTAGCTTGAAGAAATTCATTATCAAAAATTTTTTGAACTTCAAGATGGTAGATTCTAAAATCGTGTTAAGGCAAGTTCAAGAACTTCAAATGATCACGTATGATATTCATGCTAAAGGTATGATGATTAATGAATCATTTCAAGTGCCTGTTTTTATTGAAAAGTTACCACCATCTTAGAAAGATTTCAAGAATTATCTCAAACATAAGAGAAATAAGTTATCACTTAAAGACTTAATTGTTCGATTGAGGATAGACGAAGATAATAGGTTTTTTGTGAAAAAAAGTTCGCAGCAATCTAGAGGTTTCAAAAGCCAACGTTGTTGAAGAAGGATTAAAACCCAACAAGAAGAGGAAAAAGTACAAAAAGGAATCCACTCAAGGCATGAAAAAGTTCATTGGCAAGTGCTACAATTATAGAAAGTCTGGACATCGCACTAAAGACTATAGAGCCAAGAAAAGCAAAAAGACTTGGGCTACTATGGTGGAACAAATTTTTAATGGTATTGATATCAATCTTACTACTATGATATCCGAGTGTAATATAATGGGAAACCTTAAAGCATGGTGGATTGATAATGGAGCAACTCGTCATACATGCGCCAATAAATTGATGTTATTATTTTACATGCCTATGAAAGGTGATGAAAAACTCTACATGGGTAATTCATTAACTTCTAAGATTGAAGATATTGGAAATGTTGCTCTAAAAATGACATCTGAAAAAAAAAATAGTGACAATAAACAAAATGCTACATGTGCCAGACATACGCAAGAATTTATTATCCAAATCTCTCCTTAACAAAAAAAGATTTTAAGTTGGTATTCGTATAGTTGGTATTTGTATCTGATAAGTTTGTACTATCCAAGAATGAGATGTATGTAGAAAAGGTTATCTTAGTGATGGCCTGTTCAAGTTAAATGTAATGATTGTTGTACCCAATATTGTTACAAATAAAGTTGATTATGCTTATGTGGTTGAGTCTTCTGATATATGACATGCTAGACTAGGACATCTTAATTATAAGTCAATAAAGAAATTAATAACTATGGGGTTATTGCTAGAATTTAACTATCCAATTGAAAAATACCAAGTATATGTTGAATCTAAGTTTTCTAAACCTCATTTTCATTCTATAGATGATAGAATCACAAAACCTTTAGATTTAATATGCACAGACATATGTGATATGAAAGCAATATCGTCAAGAGGTAATAAGAAATATTTTATCACTTTTATAAATGACTGTTTGAGGCATTGTTATATTTATTTGCTTAGTAGCAAAGATGAGGCTGTAAATGCTTTTAGAACTTATAAGTCTGAAGTTGAAATTCAGTTAAATAAGAAAATTAAAATGATAAGAAGTAATAAATGAGGTGAATACGAATTTTCTTTTGAAGAAATTTGTTTTGAATTTGGTATAGTTCACTAAATTACTCCTCCTTATGCGCCATAATCCAATGGAGTGGCGGAAATGAAAAATTGATCGTTAAAGGAGATAACGAATGCCTTATTGAATAGTTCCAATTTACTGCAGATTGTGAGGGGAAGGTGTTTTGATAGTAAACTTTATCTTAAATAGAATACCTCACAAAAAGACATAATAAACTCCCTATGAGAAGTGAAAAGACAAAACGCCTAATTTGAAATATCTCAAAGTGTAGAAGTGTTTGGCTAAGGTTAGGGTTTCTAAACCTAAAAAGGTTAAAATATGACCGAAAATCGTAAATTGTGTATTTATTGGATATGCTCTTAATAGTAATGCATATTGATTTCTTGTTCATAAGTCTGAGATTCTAGACATACATGTTAATATGATCATTGAGTCAATAGACGTTAGGGGCATGCAACCAAATCGGGTTTACCCGGTACTCGAATCGAATCACCCAAAAAATAGGGTCGAGAATCGGTTTTCGTTCAAACCAATCCAGAACCGATTCCAATTTTTGAGATTTAGGTAAAAATCCGCGCGAACCGGTTTATAGAATCGATTTACGTGTTGCTTAAAAAAAATCATAAGTAAAGTGATTAACTCTTCGCCATAGCCTTGTCTCATGCACTCGTAGCCTCACTGAAGTGAATATATTTTCTGCACTATTGGCTTTGTTTTCTTTTGGGGATGACGAAAAAATAGGAAAACTAGGTAGACCCTAGAACCGTTGGCTTTGTTTTCTTTTGGGGATGACTAAAAAATAGGGAAACCGGGTAGACTCTAGAACTGGATCGAAAAATAGGGTCGATTTCGAAACAGGTTTCAGGATAAACAAGATAGGGTCTCAGTTCTAAAAATTGGGAACCGGTTATAATAGGGTCGGGTTTAGGGTCTAAGTCTGGACCCGGCCTATGCTCACTTGTAATAGACGCTTCATTCTTTGAGAATATATTTCCATATAACATGTTATATGAGCCAATTAATAATAATAAGAGGCATCAGGATACTATACTTAAAAGCGATCCTATGGAGGATGAACCTAGATGTAGTAAAAGATATAAAAAAAACTTCTAATTCTTTTGGATTTGATTTTCTAAAATATTTGTTAAAGAATGAGTCTCGGACTTTAAAAGAGGTTGTGACATCCCCAGAAGCTCCATTCTGAAAAGAAGCTATCAATAATGAAGTTGAATCCATCTTGTCAAATCATACCATATTTGTTAGAGAATGAGCCTCAGATCTTTAAAGAGATTGTGATATTCCTAGAAGCTCCGTTCTGAAAAGAAGCTATTAATAATGAAGTTGAATCCATCTTGTCAAACCATACGTGGAAATTAATTTACCTTCCTCTTGATAATAAGCCACTATAGTGTAAGTGAGTTTTCAAGAGGAAAATGAAAGCATATGGTACTATTGATAAATATAAGGCTAGGCTTATGGTGAAAGGATATAAACAACAAGAAGCTCTTAATTATTTTGACACTTATTCACCTGTTACTAGAATTACATCTATAAGGATGCTAATAGCCATAGCAGCGGTGTATAAATTTGAAATCCACCAAATGGATGTGAAAATAACTTTTTTAAACAAGGATCTGGACGAAGAAATATATTTGGAACAACATGAAGGGTTCACTGTTCCAGGACAAGAAAAGAAAGTATGTCAGCTCATCAAGTCACTCGATAGCTTGAAACAAGCACCAAAACAATGACATGTTAAATTCGACCAAGTCATGTTATCAAATGGTTTTAAGATTAATGAGTAAGGTAAATAAGTATATGTTAAGAACACTTATAATGATTTTAGCATTTTATGTTTGTATGTAGACGACATGCTCATAATGGGCAATGATAGTGGAGTTGTCAAAGCGACTAAATGCATGCTCATAAGAAAATTTGATATGCAAGATATGGGAGTCACAGATGTTGTTTTTAGGATTAAAATCCATAAGACATCTGGAAAATTAGCTCTATCTTAATCTCACTACATTGAGAAAATTCTTGAAAAGTGTAAGAATCTAGACATTGTACTAGTAAAAACCCCGATAGATGTTAATTTACATCTTTCAAAAAATACTGGTGAAAGTAAGGCTCAAAATAAGTATGCTAGTATACTAGACCGTTAATGTATGTCATGAACTATACTAGGCCAGACATAGCTTGTGTTGTGAGCAAGCTAAGTCGATTTATAGTTAGTCAAAATGAAAACCATTGAAAAGCAATGAAAACGTGTATTTGGCTATTTGAAGCATACTCAAAATTATGTTTTACGCTACATGGAGTATCCAGTAGTACTTGAAGGATACTGTGATGTAAACTAGATAACCAGCACAAGAGACACAAAATCTACAAGTGAGTATGTATTCTTACTTGATGGAGAGCAATGTCTTGGAAATCATTCAAACAAACTTGTATTGGGAGATTTATTATGGAAGTAGAATTTATTGCTTTGTGTAAGACCGGTGAAGAAGTATAGTGGTTTCGAAATTTCTTAGAAGACATTCCTAATTGGCCTAAACCAGTCTGAGCTGTGTGTATTTTTGTTGTGACAGCCAAGCGACAATAGGAAGGGTAAGGAATGTCATGTATAATGAAAAATCTTCACATATACGTTGGAGACATGATACTGTAAGACAACTACTTTCTAGTGGAATTATTACTATTGACTTTATGAAGTCAAAAGATAATGCTGTAGATCCATTAACAAAAAGCCTAACTAAAGATATGGTTGTGAAAACATCAAGGAGAATGGGTCTAAGGCCTATAAAATAAATCGTCATAGCGGAAACCCTATCTAGTTGACTAGAGGATCCAAGATTTAGGTTCAAAGAACAACCAAGTTAATGCAGGCGTGTAAGTGCTGGTCAACTCGTACTCTTCCCGCATGAAGATGGTAACAGACATGTAGAGGGTTAAGTGTAAGGCTTTTAATGATTCTGATTTGGATATATGATATACCACACATTCAAAAATCACCTATGTGAGTATGAAGTGAGGGCCACTTCTATAAAAAATTTGAAAGACCGAATTCTTGAAGCGACTGGGTTGAACCACGCGATATTCATGGCCACAACGAACACAAGAGTTGAGGACCAACTTTATTTGAGAGATAGTTGTGTGATTCATATTGTGATTTACACCGAAGGCCATTAGTTCAAAGCATTAAGTTTACTGATTAATTGAGTAAGTTTGATAGGTCTCACTAAGGAAAGTTCAAAGTCTCAAACTACTTTCCCAATGCAAGGTTCTCATCATAGAATAATCGCACATTGCATCATCATACATATATGAAGAGTCATGATATATGAACTTCTCATTCATGTGGGGGATTTATTGCGATTTTAGTGGTCCCAAATCTCATAGAAAGTGAATGTGAAGTATCGATGAAGGTAGTCTCATATCGGATAGAAGATGGATAGAAGATGATTTATTATAGGTTGTCTCTCAATGGGTTTAGGCTCCAAGGAGCATCCCACTTTTGTGAGAAAGAAGATGACTTATACAAACCCGGGTCGTCTACGCACAGTGCGTGCCATCGCCGACCATCGACCAGCTTGCTCAGATAAGCAAGTCTGCTCGAGTCCTAGGTTTGGGTCTGGTCCAAATATATTATTTTTTTTGAACTCAGCACATTAGTTTCCATCATTTTATTTTCACCAACAGGCACAATAAACTATTGTCTGAACATCCATGTTTTTCATCTTTGAAATCTTTTTTCTTTTTTGAAAAATATATTCTGTTCGTGATCGATCATCGTGCATCGGTTCAATTCAACTATATATGACTGAACGTAACCTTTCGATTCACCATGACCTACATAACCTTTCGTTCATCGTGATCGAATGTAACTTCGGTTGTCGTGACTCTTTATTGCTTTATAAGAATTGTAACTATTATTCCTCATGGTTTTCAAACGACACTTTAGACCACACATCCAGACACTCTTCTCATACTTGCATCCTGTCATCAATTGTCATTTGTGCGATTATCCTATAGATTTGAGTTCGAAAGTTCTTTTGGAAGAAGTACCGCTTTAGATCGGAAAGGCAATTCTTTTATTCACGATAGGCAATTGTCGCAAGAACCTTGGGTACTCGCTTAGGGGACAAATTTTTCTTAAGGACACGACTTGAATTCTTTAGGCTCAGATCATTCGTCCTACAATCTGTTGTATCATCGCACACTTGATTTTAGGTTTGTCAAATAACTTTGTTTTATTCATATCTACCAATTAACACAACAGAAACCTAATGAGAGACCTACCTAGACAAATTGTAATTCAATGAATATTGTTTTCCCTAGAATTTCTCTGCGAAATATACCTTTCACTAAAATTTGTTCTTTGGGAATTTTAAATGATGATATGGGTCCTGTGGAGTCTTTGACAGGAAAGGCCCCAAATAGTAAAAAAACCGAACGTAGATTTGCAAAGAATCTTATAAATAACCCGCATTTTGTCTCAACACCAAAGTCTGACTCGATGATAGACTTCTGTAAGTACAATTCAAGTAGATCGATACTGTAAAATAAAAGAAAAATAGTCCAAACATTGACTAAACTAGAGTTGATTGAAGAAGTTTGGCTAAGCGAGTCACAATTTCTCTCAAAAGATAATGAACCAATGCACTCAAAACTATATTCTGTTTGACTCGACAACAAAGCATTGAATGCATCTCGATAATACACTAGAATTTCACTGATGGCACATTATCATCGCTGAAAAATAGAATGCTTGAAGTCTCACTCACGTGAGAATCTAAAGCCTACAACTAACAAAAGTAAAATGCAATACGATAAGTAAGATAAGATAAATTTATTATTGATTTATTTAGTAGGCACTCGTTTGGTTCTTTGGTGGTTTATAATGGTTGATTTGGGAGGGAGCGGGGAAAA
>JAGVVM010002638.1:0-33004 GCA_019149425.1 Psidium friedrichsthalianum
CTGAGAAAGACCCTCAAGACTTGCGTTGTCTGGGTCCCCTAGGGTTTATCTAGGGTTTTCTACTTTGTTTTTCTAGATGTTCCTAGGGGCGGGCAATACGTAATTGTCCGCAGTTTCTAGAAATTCCTATTTTAGTTGGTAGTTAGGGAGATGGTAGATGCATTCTGAGCCTTCAGATCTGATAAAAAATCAAAGGTTAAATCCGGAACCCTCTACTATATAAAGAGGAGCTCTCCTTGTTATTTGATCATCCATAGAAAGAAATATAGAGCCTTCTTCCAGAGTCTCTCTCTCTAGAACTCTCTCTCTCCACGAAGATCCGGGTGAAAAGGTACAGCTTGGGCGCTCCAACAATCAAAGGACGCCTGAGTCGCCGCACGAGTCGACCCTCAACAACCGGCCTGTGACATTATCGTTGACGCTCAGCTAAATAAAATATTTTAATAAGAGAGATCCATCTAACCGAATAGGCTAGATTTGAATTACTAGATGTAATTATTATCTATTTTCTAATGATTTAGTTAGTTGTAGTTTTGAATAGATAGTATATTGAAAAAATGAGCATGATATTTTAGATGAACGAGTTTTTCTTAAAATTAAATCCCATTTAAGTATGATTTAAAGATGTCTTCCTTATTTATTCAAGCTTGAGCTCAACTATTTAAACTGTAGAAACAATTGTAATAAAGTTGGGTCACCATAATTGAAAACACATGAATTTTTTCTTTATCCTTATTTTCATATGAATGAATGAATTTATTTATTCACCATATTTTGTGGATGCACTAATTATTTGAGTAAAATCACATATTAAATTGCATGTGCCTTTGAGTTTGTCAAAACCCCGTTCAATCTTTAACATTAATATTTCAATATTTTTAAATTAAGCTATGTTTTTTTTTAGAGATAATTTTCTCTTTATCTCCTTTTTCAATTATACTCAAAATTTAGCAAAAGTTGTATTGATAAAATTAAAGCGAATATTTCCAGCCTTTTCGGGTCAAGCCTCAGTTTACTTCAAGTAACAATAAAAGCAATTGGTATTCTACGGATTTGTTGGGCTCGGGTAGAGCCCAAACCCAAACATGAAAACAAGAATCTTGTAACCAAACATGCAAACAAGATTCAAAAAGCAGTATGGGACTAAACGTTGCACTCTCGCGCGTGTTCCGTTGGTCCTCCTCTCTCCCAAGGCATCGTCGATCCTTCCGAGTGCCAGGGGCGATCCACGTCTTTCCTGCGTTGTCGGCCTCTGTTCGTGCCATGAGGAGCTTCTAAGCAGTGAGTACTGCTGAACCCCATTTTTCTACTTCGAATCCGCGTGTTCCGCATGCGGAATCCCACATTGATTGTCGGCTGTGTTGCACTCTTCTAGCTTTGACAATACTTTTGATTGGAATGCGTTCATTTGCTTGGGGCGAGTGAGTGTATACTTTGCTTTAAGATGACGTTGTGATTGGTGATTGACTAGGAATGCAAGGCTAAGATATGATGATTTATAGGATGGGTATTATGACATCGATGTGAAGGAGGCGCTTAATTTGCTACGAGAGTGATTGTGGACGCATGAAACCAATGGAAATCTTAGTGTATGAGCACTATTGGGTGATGTTGTGCTGCTTTTCTGTAGGCCTGAATAGCTTTGGATTGGTAATCTAGTCGAGGCATGTATTTTAAGTGAGTACTCTTGTAATGAGTAGACAAGTACCTGATTTCAGTCGATGAGCACCATATGATTGTGCAAATTTATGGGGGAATGTGGTTTGTTTTTTTAGCTTTAACTTTTGACTTTTGAAGTGAACTAGTTCGTTTTTTTGCTAAAATAGAGTAGCAAACAATGTACGATGGCAATCATTGGGCCCTTCAGCATTATTTCAAACCAACCCACCATAGTTCTATGCATAAGTAACCGGATTAACATGTTATGTGAGAATTTGATTTTGCCATTGCTAGGATTGAAAAATGGAAGCGCTAAAAATTTGGGGAAGAGAATTTGAGGCTTAGAGAGGAGGCTAACAAATTCAAGAGGGAAGATGAAGCTGAATGTAAAAGAAGGTTGCGGAGGACAATTTGAAGTTGAGAGAGGAGGCTGCCAAATTGGAGGAATTAAGGAAGAGGAGGGAAGCTGAATATTGAAAAAAATCTAGGAGAGTGGATCGAGTGCTAGGGTTGATAAAGAACTGGAGAGGCAGAATAAATAGCACGATAGAGCTTAAAGAACAAGTTGAAAGTGTAAATTTGAAACTGGCACAACTGGAATCTAACATGCAACAAATAAAGGATAGGTTAGGTGATTTAGTGGAAGACTTACAAGTACAAAGGAATTTACATGCTATTGCTAGGATTGAAAAATGGAAACATTAAAAATTTTGGTGGAAGAGAATTGAGGCTTAGAGAGAGGCTAACAAATTCAAGAGGGAAGATGAAGCTGAATGTAAAAGAAGGTTGGCGGAGGACAATTTGAAGTTGAGAGAGGAGGCTGCCAAATTGGAGAATTAAGGAAGAGGAGGGAAGTGAATATTGAAAAAAATCTGGAGAGGTGGATCGAGTGCTAGGGTTGATAGAGAACTGGAGAGCAGGCATAAATAGCACGATAGAGCTTAAAGAACAAGTTGAAAGGTAAATTTGAAACTAGCACAACTGGAATCTAACATTGCAACAAATAAAGATAGATAGTTAGGTGGATTTAGTGGAAGACTTACAAGTACAAAGGAATTTACATGCATGCCTAGGATTGAAAAATGGAAACACTAAAAATTTTGGTGGAAGAGAATTGAGGCTTAGAGAGGAGGCCAACAAATTCAAGAGGGAAGATGAAGCTGAATGTAAAAGAAGGTTGGCGGAGGACAATTTGAAGTTGAGAGCGGAGGCTGCCAAATTGGAGGAATTAAGGAGAGGAGGGAAGCTGAATATTGAAAATCTGGAGAGGTGGATCGAGTGCTAGGGTGATAGAGAACTAGAGAGCAGACATAAATAGCACGATAGAGCTTAAAGAACAAGTTGAAAGTGTAAATTTGAAACTAGCACAACTGGAATCTAAACATACAACAAATAAGGATAGGTTATGTGGATGTAGTGGAAGACTTACAAGTACAAAGGAATTTACATGCTATTGCTAGGATTGAAAATGGAAACACTAAAAATTTTGGTGCAAAGAGAATTTGAGGCTTAGAGAGGAGGCTAACAAATTCAAGAGGGAAGATGAAGCTGAATGTAAAAGAAAGTTGGCGGAGGACAATTTGAAGTTGAGAGAGGAGGCTGCCAAATTGAAGGAATTAAGGAAGAGGAGAGAAGCTGAATATTGAAAAAATCTGGAGAGGTGGATCGAGTGCTAGGGTTGATAGAGAACTGGAGAGCAACATAAATAGCACGATAGAGCTTAAAGAACAAGTTGAAAGTGTAAATTTGAAACTGGCACAATTGAATCTAACATGCAACAAATAAAGGATAGGTTAGGTGGATTTAGTGGAAGACTTACAAGTACAAGGAATTTACATGCTATTGCTAGGATTGAAAAATGGTAACACCAAAAATTTTGGTGGAAGAGAATTTGAGGCTTAGAGAGGAGGCTAACAAATTCAAGAGGGAAGATGAAGCTGAATGTAAAAGAAGGTTGGCGGAGGACAATTTGAAGTTGAGAGAGGAGGCTGCCAATTGGAGGAATTAAGGAAGAGGAGGGAGCTGAATATTGAAAAAAATCTGGAGAGGTGGATCGAGTGCTAGGGTTGATAGAGAACTGGGGAGCAGACATAAATAGCACGATAGAGCTTAAAGAACAAGTTGAAAGTGTAAATTTGAAACTGGCACAACTGGAATCTAACATGAAACAAATAAAGGATAGGTTAGGTGGATTTAGTGGAAGACTTACAAATACAAAGGATTTACATGCTATTGCTAGGATTGAAAAATGAAACACTAAAAATTTTGGTGGAAGAGAATTTGAGGCTTAAAGAGGAGGCTAACAAATTCAAGAGGGAAGATGAAGCTGAATGTAAAAGAAGGTTGACGGAGGACAATTTGAAGTTGAGAGAGGAGGCTGCCAAATTGGAGGAATTAAGGAAGAGGAGGGAAGCTGAATATTGAAAAAATCTGGAGAGGTGGATCGAGTGCTAGGGTTGATAGAGAACTGGAGAGCAGACATAAATAGCACGATAGAGCTTAAAGAACAAGTTGAAAGTGTAAATTTGAAACTGTCACAACGGAATCTAACATGCAACAAATAAAGGATAGGTTAGGTAGATTTAGTGGAAGACTTACAAGTACAAAGGAATTTACATGCTATTTTCGATGGCAGATGATCATTCCAGTGTCATTCATCTTTATTGTATTCGGTGCACTAATGATTTTTGTGACATTCCGAATTTCGATCCGTTTTCGAAATTTATTACCTGAATTGATATATTTCATTAATGTGCTCTAGTTAAATCTCACTTGGAGCTGATCACTTCGAGATGGCTAACCAAGGGGAAAGGCTATTTAGGATTTAGACTCTTAACAACCACCCGTTGCCTTGAGTATTTACTAAAGTCTTTATAAGATGAATTTTGTTACGAAATGAATTTTGAATTTGGATAATCGAATTTTCGTGAATATCGCAGTTGTGTTTTGGAGGTCATTTCAATTAATTCCGCATTTAGTAATTTCACTTCTGAGTGTCGAGAAGTAAGGCAAAAGTTGGAAATGATCGTTTCGCCCTGGATTGCATTAGGGCTCCCTAGATCGTGGGTAGAGATAATTTTAAGTGATTAGAATTCCGGTCTAGAGTTGTACCACATCCTATGTTGTTCGTGTTAGAATTTCACTCGATCTCGATTTCACGCATTCCAAGAAAAATGTCTTATCGATGTCACGTCAATCCCATCGATCAAATCCATCTTATCAAGTCACTTAGCCACCAAAATATCGCATCCATCTTCTTCAAGTCAAATATACATATTTTAGTCACATCCATCCACTTTCCATGACAACAAGTCATGTATATCAACTTTATGACACCTTGTCATCCAAAACCCAAGATAACCCTCTTTTCTCTCTCTTCTTCCTCTCTCTCTCTCTCTCTCTCTCTCTCTCTCTCTCTCTCTCTCTCTCTCTCTCCCCATTTTGGCCGAGCTCCCCCTCCTCTCACTCTCAACCTTATCTCTCTCTCATTGACTCGTTCATCCTCGGCTACCGCCGCCGCTGCCTTATACGGATTTGGATCCCCTAACATAATGTTAGGGGTGACATTATTCAATCTGGGCCGTCCGATTCAAAATGAACGGCCCAGATTGATCCACATCATCTTTGTAAGAGGGGGAAAAAATTTTGGCGGGAAGTTTAAAATTTTGAATTGATCAATCTGGGCCGTCCATTTTTGAATCGGACGGCCCAGATCTACTATGTCACCCTAACATAGATCCACTATGTTAGGGGATCCAGATCCGCCTTATACCACCACTGACCACCCCCCGCGTCGGCCACCTCTCACGTTAACCACCGCCTCACCTTTTCTCTCTTTCGTCTTCATTGGGCCAACTCTTCCCTCTCTCACACTCTCTTGGTCGCGTATTCTCTTTGTCCCCTCTCTCGGCGTGCTCTCGATCGAGCACCACATTGGCACTGTTCCACCACCACCTTCGACCACCACACCTACACCTTGTCCCCACTACCCTTCGGTCACCCTTAGGCCTCCCTCCTCCCCCTTTCCGTTGGCCCAAATCACCCGAGCTTATCGCCCAAGCCAACCTCGCCGTTGTTGCCATTTGCAATCAAAAGGGACCGTCACATCGTCATCATTTTGGCTCTGTTACGCGTCAATCCAAGTGCATTTTGAGGTAAGCCAACCCCTAACTCTTGAATAGGATGTTGGATAATTTCCAGATTAGCTCTAGGTTGTGCTTTAGAGTTAATCGACTTAGGCCTTTATGGCGGATTGATGGTTTAGAGTTTAACCAGCTCGATTAGTGGATTATATGTACTATTCACATGCGTATTAGGACTGCTCATGATTGTGATATAGTGTTTTGAGAGGCTCGGACGTCTAATATTAAGGTCGAGGTGATTTGGGACGTGATTTGAGACATTTAGATTGAAAATGGGCATAGGTTGAAATTTATTGTACTATTCCTAGCCTAGGTGCAATGCGTATATTGAGTTGTTGCTCATGGGTTGTCCAAGTGTGATATGGATTGAATGTTGTGATAGGAGGATTGGATGCACATGTTTAGGCTTGAAATTGTAAATTTGGTTAGATTTGGCAAAATTGTACAAGTCCGGCAAAGTGATTGGCTTAGACCTTACTTTGTACCGTGAAAGTCGATAATCGAGTATGTATTTGATTTGACTGTCCGGACAACATAGTTTGTAATGCCTGCTTGAAAGTTATTCTGGCAATGTATTGATTCGCCTGAGCATGCCTGGCCGAAAATGTTGTGAATTTGTAAATTGTTTACTGGCATCAATTTAGGACTAAATTGATCCAATTAATATATTTATGACTAAGTTCCAATGCAATAGTTTTAGGAAATTTTTTGGTACTTTTCCCTTTAAATATGAAACGCAGTAACCTCGGCCTCATTCTAAATATAAGTCAATCTTCGAGTCTGAGTTTGATAACTCCTTGAGTTTGAAGATATCAATGCCTTGAGAATCGACGATCTAGGATTGGACTCCATGCGACATATAAGATAACATCCACGAAAACACTAGTTTGGACTATAGTTGCGTTATTCAACTCATCGTGTCTGAAAGTATAAATATTGATTTATTCCTCTTTTCTTGAGTATCACCTACACACAAACACTTATTTACATATATTAGATTCAGATATATTAAGGATTGTTTTGTCAGCTTCAAAATCTATTAAGAAGTTTTATCAACTATACTTGCCGATTTGGTAAAAAGTGATTAATTGATTTATTTTAGTCTACCTACATAAATAGATTTTATTAACTGTATCTCTTAGTAATGAACTGAATTGCTTGTTTATTTCCTCTATGATGTTTCTTCTCTTTTGCCTTCATAAACTTAGAGCCTATTGGACATCTAATTAAGTGCTAAAAATTAATTAGTTTTGCACATAACAAGATTAAGTTTTTATATCTATAACTAAAGATGAGTTAAAAGATTCAATCGAAGACAAAAAAAAATCACTAAATTAGGTAGGCGAACAAGGGATTACTTAATTAGAAAAAGTAATTGACGACAATTAGAATAATGTCGTTTATATTGCTAAAAACCTATTAATAATAGGTTTTTAGCAATATAAACGACATTATTCTAATTGTCGTCAATTACTTTTTCTAATTAAGTAATCCCTTGTTCGCCTACCTAATTTAGTGATTTTTTTTTGTCTTCGATTGAATCTTTTAACTCATCTTTAGTTATAGATATAAAAACTTAATCTTGTTATGTGCAAAACTAATTAATTTTTAGCACTTAATTAGATTGTCCAATAGGCTCTAAGTTTATGAAGGCAAAAAGAGAAGAAACATCATAGAGGAAATAAACAAGCAATTCAGTTCATTACTAGAGAGATACAGTTAATAAAATCTATTTATGTAGGTAGGACTAAAATAAATCAATTAATCACTTTTAACCAAATCGGCAAGTATAGTTGATAAAAACTTCTTAATAGATTTGAAGCTGACAAAACAATCCTTAATATATCTGAATCTAATATATGTAAATAAGTGTTTGTGTGTAGGTGATACTCAAGAAAAGAGGAATAAATCAATATTTATACTTTCAGACACGATGAGTTGAATAACGCAACTATAGTCCAAACTAGTGTTTTCGTGGATGTTATCTTATATGTCGCATGGAGTCCAATCCTAGATTCGTCGATTCTCAAGGCATTTGATATCTTCAAACTCAAGGAGTTATCAAACTCAGACTCGAAGATTGACTTATATTTAGAATGAGGCCGAGGTTACTGCGTTTCATATTTAAAGGGAAAAGTACCAAAAAATTTCCTAAAACTATTGCATTGGAACTTAGTCATAAATATATTAATTGGATCATTTAGTCCTAAATTGATGCCAGTAAACAATTTACAAATTCACAACATTTTCGGCCAGGCATGCTCAGGCGAATCAATACATTGCAGAATAACTTTCAAGCAGGCATTACAACTATGTTGTCCGGACAGTCAAATCAAATACATACTCGATTATCGACTTTCACGGTACAAAGTAAGGTCTAAGCCAATCACTTTGCCGGACTTGTACAATTTTGCCAAATCTAACCAAATTTACAATTTCAAGCCTAACATGTGCATCCAATCCTCCTATCACAACATTCAATCCATATCACACTTGGACACCCATGAGCAACAACTCAATATACGCATTGCACCTAGGCTAGGAATAGTACAATAAATTCAACCTATGCCCATTTTCAATCTAAATGTCTCAAATCACGTCCCAAATCACCTCGACCTTAATATTAGACGTCCGAGCCTCTCAAAACACTATATCACAATCATGAGCAGTCCTAATACGCATGTGAATAGTACATATAATCCACTAATCGAGCTGGTTAAACTCTAAACCATCAATCCGCCATAAAGGCCTAAGTCGATTAACTCTAAGCACAACCTAGAGCTAATCTGGAAATTATCCAACATCCTATTCAAGAGTTAGGGGTTGGCTTACCTCAAAATGCACTTGGATTGACGCGTAACAGAGCCAAAATGATGACGATGTGACGGTCCCTTTTGATTGCAAATGGCAACAACGGCGAGGTTGGCTTGGGCGATAAGCTCGGGCTGATTTGGCCAACGAAAGGGGGAGAGGGAGGCCTAAGGGTGACCGAAGGGTAGTGGGGACAAGGTGTAGGTGTGGTGGTCGAAGGTGGTGGTGGAACAGTGCCAATGTGGTGCTCGATCGAGAGCACGCGAGAGAGGGACAAAGAGAATACGCGACCAAGAGAGTGTGAGAGAGGGAAGAGTTGGCCCAATGAAGACGAAAGAGAGAAAAGGTGAGGCGGTGGTTAACGTGAGAGGTGGCCGACGCGGGGGGGTGGTCAGTGGTGGTATAAGGCGGATCTGGATCCCCTAACATAGTGGATCTATGTTAGGGGTGACATAGTAGATCTGGGCCGTCCGATTCAAAAATGGACGGCCCAGATTGATCAATTCAAAATTTTAAACTTCCCGCCAAAATTTTTTCCCCTCTTACAAAGATGATGTGGATCAATCTGGGCCGTTCATTTTGAATCGGACGGCCCAGATTGAATAATGTCACCCCTAACATTATGTTAGGGGATCCAAATCCGTATAAGGCAGCGGCGGCGGTAGCCGAGGATGAACGAGTCAATGAGAGAGAGATAAGGTTGAGAGTGAGAGGAGGGGGAGCTCGGCCAAAATGGGGAGAGAGAGAGAGAGAGAGAGAGAGAGAGAGAGAGAGAGAGAGAGAGAGAGAGAAAGAAGAGAGAGAAAAGAGGGTTATCTTGGGTTTTGGATGACAAGGTGTCATAAAGTTGATATACATGACTTGTTGTCATGGAAAGTGGATGGATGTGACTAAAATATGTATATTTGACTTGAAGAAGATGGATGCGATATTTTGGTGGCTAAAGTGACTTGATAAGATGGATTTGATCGATGGGATTGACGTGACATCGATAAGACATTTTTCTTGGAATGCGTGAAATCGAGATCGAGTGAAATTCTAACACGAACAACATAGGATGTGGTACAACTCTAGACCGGAATTCTAATCACTTAAAATTATCTCTACCCACGATCTAGGGAGCCCTAATGCAATCCAGGGCGAAACGATCATTTCCAACTTTTGCCTTACTTCTCGACACTCAGAAGTGAAATTACTAAATGCGGAATTAATTGAAATGACCTCCAAAACACAACTGCGATATTCACGAAAATTCGATTATCCAAATTCAAAATTCATTTCGTAACAAAATTCATCTTATAAAGACTTTAGTAAATACTCAAGGCAACGGGTGGTTGTTAAGAGTCTAAATCCTAAATAGCCTTTCCCCTTGGTTAGCCATCTCGAAGTGATCAGCTCCAAGTGAGATTTAACTAGAGCACATTAATGAAATATATCAATTCAGGTAATAAATTTCGAAAACGGATCGAAATTCGGAATGTCACAAAAATCATTAGTGCACCGAATACAATAAAGATGAATGACACTGGAATGATCATCTGCCATCGAAAATAGCATGTAAATTCCTTTGTACTTGTAAGTCTTCCACTAAATCTACCTAACCTATCCTTTATTTGTTGCATGTTAGATTCCAGTTGTGACAGTTTCAAATTTACACTTTCAACTTGTTCTTTAAGCTCTATCGTGCTATTTATGTCTGCTCTCCAGTTCTCTATCAACCCTAGCACTCGATCCACCTCTCCAGATTTTTTCAATATTCAGCTTCCCTCCTCTTCCTTAATTCCTCCAATTTGGCAGCCTCCTCTCTCAACTTCAAATTGTCCTCCGTCAACCTTCTTTTACATTCAGCTTCATCTTCCCTCTTGAATTTGTTAGCCTCCTCTTTAAGCCTCAAATTCTCTTCCACCAAAATTTTTAGTGTTTCCATTTTTCAATCCTAGCAATAGCATGTAAATCCTTTGTATTTGTAAGTCTTCCACTAAATCCACCTAACCTATCCTTTATTTGTTTCATGTTAGATTCCAGTTGTGCCAGTTTCAAATTTACACTTTCAACTTGTTCTTTAAGCTCTATCGTGCTATTTATGTCTGCTCCCCAGTTCTCTATCAACCTAGCACTCGATCCACCTCTCCAGATTTTTTTCAATATTCAGCTTCCCTCCTCTTCCTTAATTCCTCCAATTGGCAGCCTCCTCTCTCAACTTCAAATTGTCCTCCGCCAACCTTCTTTTACATTCAGCTTCATCTTCCCTCTTGAATTTGTTAGCCTCCTCTCTAAGCCTCAAATTCTCTTCCACCAAAATTTTTGGTGTTACCATTTTTCAATCCTAGCAATAGCATGTAAATTCCTTGTACTTGTAAGTCTTCCACTAAATCCACCTAACCTATCCTTATTTGTTGCATGTTAGATTCAAATTGTGCCAGTTTCAAATTTACACTTTCAACTTGTTCTTTAAGCTCTATCGTGCTATTTATGTCTGCTCTCCAGTTCTCTATCAACCCTAGCACTCGATCCACCTCTCCAGATTTTTTCAATATTCAGCTCTCTCCTCTTCCTTAATTCCTTCAATTTGGCAGCCTCCTCTCTCAACTTCAAATTGTCCTCCGCCAACTTTCTTTTACATTCAGCTCATCTTCCCTCTTGAATTTGTTAGCCTCCTCTCTAAGCCTCAAATTCTCTTGCACCAAAATTTTTAGTGTTTCCATTTTCAATCTAGCAATAGCATGTAAATTCCTTTGTACTTGTAAGTCTTCCACTAAATCCACATAACCTATCCTTTATTTGTTGTATGTTAGATTCCAGTTGTGCTAGTTTCAAATTTACACTTTCAACTTGTCTTTAAGCTCTATCGTGCTATTTATGTCTGCTCTCTAGTTCTCTATCAACCCTAGCACTCGATCCACCTCTCCAGATTTTTTTCAATATTCAGCTTCCCTCCTCTTCCTTAATTCCTCCAATTTGGCAGCCTCCTCTCTCAACTTCAAATTGTCCTCCGCCAACCTTCTTTACATTCAGCTTCATCTTCCCTCTTGAATTTGTTGGCCTCCTCTCTAAGCCTCAAATTCTCTTCCACCAAAATTTTAGTGTTTCCATTTTTCAATCCTAGCAATAGCATGTAAATTCCTTGTACTTGTAAGTCTTCCACTAAATCCACCTAACCTATCCTTTATTTGTTGCATGTTAGATTCCAGTTGTGCTAGTTTCAAATTTACACTTTCAACTTGTTCTTTAAGCTCTATCGTGCTATTTATGCCTGCTCTCCAGTTCTCTATCAACCCTAGCACTCGATCCACCTCTCCAGATTTTTTTCAATATTCAGCTTCCCTCCTCTTCCTTAATTCCTCCAATTTGGCAGCCTCCTCTCTCAACTTCAAATTGTCCTCCGCCAACCTTCTTTTAATTCAGCTTCATCTTCCCTCTTGAATTGTTAGCCTCCTCTCTAAGCCTCAAATTCTCTTCCACCAAAATTTTTAATGTTTCCATTTTTCAATCCTAGCAATAGCATGTAAATTCCTTTGTACTTGTAAGTCTTCCACTAAATCCACCTAACCTATCCTTTATTTGTTGCATGTTAGATTCCAGTTGTGCCAGTTTCAAATTTACACTTTCAACTTGTTCTTTAAGCTCTATCGTGCTATTTATGTCTGCTCTCCAGTTCTTTATCAACCTAGCACTCGATCCACCTCTCTAGATTTTTTTCAATATTCAGCTTCCCTCCTCTTCCTTAATTCCTCCAATTTGGCAGCCTCCTCTCTCAACTTCAAATTGTCCTCCGCCAACCTCTTTTACATTCAGCTTCATCTTCCCTCTTGAATTTGTTAGCCTCCTCTCTAAGCCTCAAATTCTCTTCCACCAAAATTTTAGCGCTTCCATTTTTCAATCCTAGCATGGCAAAATCAAATTTCTCAAATAACATGTTAATCCGGTTACTTATGCATAGAACTATGGTGGGTTGGTTTGAAATAATGCTGAAGGGCCCAATGATTGCCATCGTACATTGTTGCTACTCTATTTTAGCAAAAAAAACGAACTAGTTCACTTCAAAAGTCAAAAGTTAAAGCTAAAAAAAAACCACACATTCCCCCATAAAAATTTGCACAATCATATGGTGCTCATCGACTGAAATCAGGTACTTGTCTACTCATTACAAGAGTTACTCACTTAAAATACATGCCTCGACTAGATTACCAATCCAAAGCTATTCAGGCCTACAGAAAAGCAGCACAACATCACCCAATAGTGCTCATACACTAAGATTTCCATTGGTTTCATGCGTCCACAATCACTCTCGGTAGCAAATTAAGCGCCTCCTTCACATCGATGTCATAATACCCATCCTATAAATCATCATATCTTAGCCTTGCATTCCTAGTCAATCACCCAATCACAACGTCATCTTAAAGCAAAAGTATACACTCACTCGCCCCAAGCAAATGAACGCATTCCAATCAAAAGTATTGTCAAAGCTAGAAGAGTGCAACACCAGCCGACAATCAATGTGGGATTCCGCATGCGGAACACGCGGATTCGAAGTAGAAAAATGGGGTTTCAGCAGTACTCACTGCTTAGAAGCTCCCTCATGGCACGAACAGAGGCCGACAACGCACGGAAAGACGTGGATCGCCCCTGGCACTCGGAAGGATCGACGATGCCTTGGGAGAGAGGGAGGACCAACGGAACACGCGCGAGAGTGCAACGTTTAGTCCCATACTGCTTTTTGAATCTTGTTTGCATGTTTGGTTACAAGATTCTTGTTTTCATGTTTGGGTTTGGGCTCTACCCGAGCCCAAACAAATCCGTAGAATACCCAATTGCTTTTATTGTTACTTGAAGTAAACTGAGGCTTGACCCGAAAAGGCTGGAAATATTCGCTTTAATTTTATCAATACAACTTTTGCTAAATTTGAGTATAATTGAAAAAGGAGATAAGGAGAAATTATCTCTAAAAAAAAACATAGCTTAATTTAAAAATATTGAAATATTAATGTTAAAGATTGAACGGGGTTTTGACAAACTCAAAGGCACATGCAATTTAATATGTGATTTTACTCAAATAATTAGTGCATCCACAAAATATGGTGAATAAATAAATTCATTCAATGGATATTTTGAAAATAAGGATAAAGAAAAAATTCATGTGTTTCAATTATGGTGACCCAACTTTATTACAATTGTTTCTACAGTTTAAATAGTTGAGCTCAAGCTTGAATAAATAAGGAAGACATCTTTAAATCATACTTAAATGGGGATTTAATTTTAAGAAAAACTCGTTCAATCTAAAATATCATGCTCATTTTTCAATATACTATCTATTCAAAACTACAACTAACTAAATCAGTTAGAAAATAGATAATAATTACATCTAGTAATTCAAATCTAGCCTATTCGGTTAGATGGATCTCTCTTAATTAAAATATTTATTTAGCTGAGCGTCAACGATAATGTCACAGGCCGGTTGTTGAGGGTCGACTCGTGCGGCGACTCAGGCGTCCTTTGGATTGTTGGAGCGCCCAAGCTGTACCTTTTCACCCGGATCTTCGTGGAGAGAGAGAGTTCTAGAGAGAGAGACTCTGGAAGAAGGCTCTAATATTTCTTTCTATGGATGATCAAATAACAAGGAGAGCTCCTCTTTATATAGTAGAGGGTTCCGGATTTTAACCTTTGATTTTTTATCAGATCTGAAGGCTCAGAATGCATCTACCATCTCCCTAACTACCAACATAAATAGGAAATTTCTAGAAACTGCGGACAATTACGGTATTGCCCGCCCCTAGGAACATTCTAGAAAAACAAAGTAGAAAACCCTAGATAAACCCTAGGGGACCCAGACAACGCAAGTCTTGAGGGTCTTCTCAGCCAAATGATCAATCAGTTGGGGTGCGAAAACCTCGACCCATATCAATAGTGTGTTTGTTTACATCCATCTCACTTAATTAATATCTTATAACCAAACTAGTTACTGAAAAAAAAAATTAATAGAAAAACTTAAAAAAACTTATTCAATTCTCACTCTAAATAAGTATGTAGATGATAAAGATGTTAAGATCATTCTAACGATGTTCGAATTCTCCCAAATTGGATAGATAGATCTCAACATATAACATCTCATGCCACAAATGTCCAATTTTGATGGTGTTGGGAAACCTATAAATTTGGTCAACCAAATCCTACATTTATAAGGACAAGCTTTCTAGAGTAGTAACAACGTAGATCGGATGAAATAGAGAATGCATGAGTAGAGAACCAGGCAATTCTAATAGAACCGAATGTCAGGTGGCAAGCGAGGAGTGTAGAGTCACTTGTTTGAAAGTTTTCTCCATGATTCGCTTATGAGTTTCCAAATCCAAAGGTGTGTAAGTCAAAAAGATCCATTAATGAGTGAATTTATGAAGTATTTACAACGATAGGATCAAAAGGATTGATTCATATAAATATGCCATGCGACAATCCTGACGTGGGAAACTAAAAATAGATAGGTCCCCACTTGTCAGGATGACGCAAGCTAATCATGGACTATCGCAAGTGGGGTTGACACTAGTCGACACCAAGCCCCCTAGAAAGGGTTAGGAAATAGAACAAGCCATGGCCTAATGAGCCTCACTTCTAGCCCATTAAGTCAAAACGCTTTAAAACATCTAAAATAGATTTTTTAAAAAATAAATTAAAATTGTACCACCTGTCGCAATTCGTTCTTGCATAGAGCCACTCTCACGTGAAATAAATCTACAACAAATCTCTAATGGTGACATTTGTTCTTAAATTGCTACGACAAATATCTGAGAGTGGTACTTGTTAATAAATTCATGACTCGAAGTCGCAATCTCTAATCAAAGTTTGACTACTCGCCCTCTTTTAATGCAAATATTCAATATATATCACCTTTATTGGATATTGTTAGACGAAAGAAATATACAATAACTTGAGATTGATGTGGGATTGTCAATTTTGGTGTGTCCAATGCAAGAGTTCCCCGGTTTGCAGAATGGGTGGGAATAGTGGTGCTCGGAGATTTGAAGCCGAGGGGGAATGTGTTCATCTCCACTGCAGCCGAAGGAGTAGGTAGGGCCTAAGTGCACCCAAGAGGGCCTATTCCGGTGGGGGCATGAGCCCACCTCTATTGCTGCTCTAATGTGCGCTATCTTTGGGCCGATTGACATTCTTAGGGAATGTTGAGAATTGAATCGTAAATCTTTAAATTGGTTCAATTGAGTACGATGTTGAGAATTGCAATGCAAATTTGCTGCATATAAGGTATGCATGCTTGCTTGTTTGCTTGTTACTTAAATGGGCGCTCTAGATGCAAATTTGTAAGCATACACCTATTTAGGAAAGTTTCTACTTTACACACATATTATAATTGTGCCACTTCAATCTTATTTGCCAATTGAATCATAAACCTTTTGTAATTATGTCAATTTAGTCATTTCGGCCAACTTTGACCCATTGGCACTAACGAGGCTAATTTTTAATAATATTTTACTATTTTATTGAATTATTTTTTTTATTTATTAATTTTCTTCATTTTTCTCTTCTTCTTTTTTTCTCCTTCTTCCTCTCGCTAGAGGGAAAGGCCAATGAGGTCAACCTCACCCAATCATGGCAAGGGCGAGGCCGACCTCGCCCTTGCCAATGGCCTTGCCTTTGGCTGTTTACGAGATCAACAACTGGCTGGAGAAAGAAGAAGAAAAAAAAAGAAAAAAGGAACAAAAATAAGTAAACATTTTGAAAAATATTAAAATATTATTAAAAATGCCACTCATCGATGGCCAGCCAAAGTTGGCTAGAAGGACTGAATTGGTAAAAATACAAAAGGTTTATGACTTAATTGGGGAGAAAAGAGAGTCCATGATTGAATTGATACAATTGTAATAGGTTTATGGTACTCTCTTTGACACATTATTAACACAATGATCGAACTCTAGTGGATACGATTCACGCTCTATTAAGATGGGACAATCGAACAAAACAACCAACCATTATCCTCTTTTCTTTTCTTTTTTCTTTTTTAACTAGCTAGACGATGAATAAGCTCTTCTTCCTCAAGTTTTTAGCTTGAAACATCTGTATAAAAATTATCTTCAGCCCTTTCCACAACCAATGAGGTCTAGGGAGCTAGTTGATCACATTGTACAATAGTCAAACTTGCCTTTTTATCTGAGCATGAGCGATGCTCGAAAAACTTGGGTTGGAAATGCAGGTTGATATTGTTCTCAGGATAGTTCAACGCACTTATCATGTGATCCTAATTGGATAGCTATGCACATTTAGTTTATGCATACTATCCACAAGCGCAATAGGTTCAAAAATTTTTGGTAATTTGCCCCCATTTAGTGTGTGGGTTGGAATGAATGAAACTAATTCTTTTACAATGTTGCTAAAGGGGGAATTTTCTTTTCCACATTAGGTAATATCGGGAGGATTAACAAAGATTTACAACAAGTATGTGATGCAAAACCCTGCACAGGGATATAGCAGAAAAGATCTGGGGGGGTGTTAGCTATGCGATGCAAAGGCGTGTCTTTTGTCATCTTTATGCTCACCTGTAGATCCTATCTGTGCAAGTCTCACAATCCGATACCAGGAAAAGTGACGCAGAGGGAACATGGGCTTTAGAAAGGTAGCGTGGGGAAGTGAAGAAACGGTGGAAAGGAGTGGGAGACAAGGTATATGCGAACTATTTGATGAGTTTGTGAACTTTTTCCTCGTAAATATCCCATTTCAAAATGTTTGTGAATCACTGTATTGCAGTCGACGTAATTAAAAGATATAATTTGAGCATCAAATGCTGTATTAAGAAGACTGGGTTAGTATTCGACATCCACTTGGGCGTTCTGGAGTTTCCCTCAATGGACACTTTCATGGACCATATGGTCCTTCCTTTTTACTGCTCATTCACTAGTAAAATTGGGCCCTTTCTTGATGAGTAGCTCTTACGGAAACAGTGTCTTTGTCCTTTCTTGCCTCAAACCATGATTCAGATATTAGATGTTGATATTATGCAACACTTTCACTAATAAAGAACAAAGGAAGGTCTGCCATCTGTCAATCTGAGGACATGTGGCTTGAATGACGCATACAAAAAAGGAACTATCCTGGACTAATAGAAATACTTGGTATGGGTGAGCACTTGGCGACTTTTCTTTGTGAAAATTGCAGATGATAGGTGAGTGATGATTTTGTAATGTTCAGCTTATAGCTAAAATGCTCATATAAGCTCCACCTTCGTGCTGATATGCCATTTCAGTGCATTAATGTACTCAAAATGCTCCTCGTACGAATTCTATGACTTAACCACAGTCTATTAAACTGACGTTATGCATCATAACTCATGGGTAGAGAATGCTCATTGGCTCGTAGCTGGTTTTTTTGGAGATGTTTGAAGAAGGGTGCCATAAAATGGTTAGTGAACTTTTCTTTGTCACTTTCACTGAACTAGCCTTCTTGCGTAGAGGCCCTTTTTCGGTATGGTACATTATGATCTATCTATTATGACAGGTTCTACTTCGTGATCATCAGGGGACAAAGATTAGGGTCCGAATTCAGGTGCAATTAATTGACAGCAGAGAAGAGGGTTCATTAATGACAAAGAAGGCGACCCCATTGAGGAATACTACCACAGTTTCGAAGCACTTAGGAGTAACCTTAAACCAACTCAGCCAATCATTCAAGTCCTATCTTGTCATTAATCCTTCGAATTAGTCCTTTCGTTAGCTTCCGATTGATGAAAAATATCGAACTGGTTTTTCTTTTTCTGTCCACTAAGGGAGCTTGTAAGTCCAAAAAATTTCAGTCATTGCTAAATGTTGTTCAACACTGAATGGTGGTTTGTATTAAACTACAAATTTTGATGAAAATTTTCTTAAAATCGGGTGAGGGGAACGTGCAAGTGGTTGAGTGCAAGAAGGGGACGGCGGGCACTCACTAGTGGCCTGGCGAGCTGCCCTTGCTTGGTGGTGGCCACAGCTGTCCTCGCCAATATTGAGCAACGGTCGCCCAGAGCTATCAAGGGCCACCTTGGCCTCCAAACGAGAGTCGCCAATCCTTTGCTGATGACAAGTCTCTTTTTTTTTTTTTTTGGAGGCAGGAAAACTGGTAATTTCATTCATAACCTGGTAAACGAGACATGAGAGTACCACAGTCTAAACATAACAAAGTCCAGAGGGAAGGAGGCAGCTTAAGAAGCCAACTCGGATTTAGGGAATTGCTACGGTGGCCTTTTGCAATCCAATCAGCGACCTGGTTAGTTGTACGGGGGAAATGGGCTAGCGTAACATTTGCCATGCAGCCCAGCATCGCACTGCAGTCTTGCACAATATCTCGCACGGGCCAGGGGCTTTCTTCACAGCCCAATATCCAACGTACGGCGGGGAGAAAGTCGGAGTCAATCTCCAAAACCTGCTTTGCTCCACCGAATCCTGCACAATCTGTCCTTCGCTTATCTTCTAGTACTTGCAATCCGAACTGAAGGGCTTCACAGATGGCTAGGGTTTCTACTTCCCCGGCAGATCTTGCCCGATATTTCGTCGTGAAGCCCGACACCACTGATGACAAGTCTAGTTTCTGTTCTTTTGTCTTTCATATGCATTTCCATATTGACAGGTCAGTTGCATCCATCTTTCCGTGATGCAGTAATTTGATAAGTCCAGGCCAGATGCGACCATCTACTGCGAAGTGTTTCTAAGGCAGATCAGAGACTCGAAGTCTGTAAGGCAAATTCCTTCTTCCGTTCTGACCACATAATGAGAGCTTATACTTAAGATTACCGTACTTGTTTCATATTGAAGACATTATGTTGCTTTACATAAAAATAAAATCATGGATCACGCTAGTTGTGCGGGCTTATATGTGAACTATTCCTTTTCCTAAATGATCAGGTTTTTGTTTGTAGGTCGAATTAATTCCGGTGCTGACACATGGTAGTCGATGTATCGCACCTCAGTAAGGATCTGGCATTGAGGTCGTTGTTGTGCACCAAGAGAATCTTGACGGCTATTAGCGTAGTAATTGAAGCTAAAAGCCATGGGAAACTTCACTTTTTTTAAGGCACTTTTAGAACGTAACAAAAATGAGATCGGGAAACATGAATTATCAAAAAACTTACGAGACATAGAGCCCCTTCTTTAAACAGAAAAAGAAAACTTCTAGAATTTCATATCAAGAACAGGGACGTATACAATTTAGTCGACTGTGGTTAAGTCATAGAATTCATATGAGAAGCAATTTGAGCACGTTAACGCACTGAAATGGCATATCAGCACGTAGATGGAGCTTACATGAGCATTTTAGCTATAAGCTGAACATTACAAAATCATCACCCGCATGAAAGTGTCCGTTGAGGAGAAGCTCCAGAGTGCTGGAGTTGAAGTCAAATACTAAACCAGTCTTCTTAAATAGCATTTGATGCTCAAATTACATCTTTCAACTATGTCAACTGCCTTGCAGTGATTAACAAACATTTACGAGCAAAAAGTTTACGAACTTATCAAATAGTTCACACATACCTTCTCTCCCACTCTTTTCCGCTGTTTCTTCACTTTCTCACGCAACCTTTCAAAGCCTACGTTCCCTCTGAGTCGCTTTTCCTGATACAGGACATTAAGCACACATCATTAATCGAACATCAAACCCAAATTGTGACTTGCCCAGATGGGATCTACACGTGAGCATAAAGATGACAAAAGACATAGACTTCGCATAGTACCAGCAACACATTTTTCTGTTGCATCCCCGTGCAAGGTTTCACATCACATACTTGTTGTAAATCTTTGCTAATCCTCACGATATTACCTGATGTGGAAATCCCATCCGGTTATTCATTTCCTGAATTTTCCTATGGACTTAACAAAGATTGCACCAAACTAAATGAGACTGGCATTTAAGATAAAACCGTAACAAATAATATATCAACATATTTAGCAACACAAAATTTTCAAGAAAAATGAGCAGGAACATAAGGAGATTCAAGCTAGCACAGGGAGCTGGAGAAAAGAGTCAAGCTCAATCAAGCAGAACAAACATTGATGAAGACAATCTAGAGTAAGATGCACCAGGTAAATGGAAAATGGGGTTGGGACAGCAAGGCCTTATTAGTTACACTTTGACGGCACTTATCCTATTCCTAGAAAGTCGGGGTGACAAAACTAGAATCCGGTTGATCTTTCCACCCTCTACAGTAAAACTGAACCTTTCAGCGGAAGGGGAAAAGCGAGATCAATGTACTGTGTTAAAGCAAAACTGAGAAAAACTGATAATTCCTGGCGCCACGTGCCTCGGCATAACTACAGTTTAGGGTGAAGAGGCAGCAATTAGAATTCTCGAGTCTTGACATGCATAACAATGGTATCAATATGGATTGTGTTGCTTCAATAATTTGTCTTTCAGATTTTCTCCTTGTATTGTAACAAATACTGCAAGATAAAATTTATCACCCAGCCATTTGAACTTCTGCAAAAGAAGTTTACCATCATGCACAGTAGGAAAGCAATAGTAGGTTCCCATTCTAATCCACCCTAAATCCGATACATATACTGAGTTTGAACAGTAAACAGAGAAGTCAACTCTTATTTAGAATCTTTAATTCTTTTGCTGGAAAGAAAAGGCATTCTTTGAGAGATCTCTTTCCTGAAGAATTTCATTTAAGGACACCTTGTCCCAAGCAGAGAAGTACAAGCTCAGAATGATCAATGTGCCGTTTGATCTATACCAACGTATGGGGTTCTCCTTGGTGAACGATGTTACACTAAATTTTCATGGTTGAACGAGAGAAGTTCCAGAGCAGTCTGAACTGAGTTACAGCATTAGTTTCATGCTGAAGAATAACATAAGAAAGGAAGAAAAAAGTGCAAAACAGTCACAGGGCCAAATTTATCATGGAATGGTTCCCATATATCTGGATCTGTTCCTTAAATATGCCATTGAACTTAAACAGATGAGGGCATAACTGCATTTCCGGAAATTTCTTTGGAGTAAGTGCTTCAGAGCGGCACCAAGATGCAAAAAACACGATTGTATAATGATCGATCTAATATTACAAGTGATGATACTTCCTCCATTAGTTAGAGTTAAACCACTTTTTTAGTACCTAAAAAGAGGACATATCCAGGAAGGTCAAGAGGTTACCGACCATTCAAAAATTCGCGCAAATGAAAAGGCTCGGAAATAAGAACATAAAGGAAATTACACCCACATCCCCACAACTAAAGCTGGACATTACATCCATCTGTAAGGAGAACACCGTGCAATTTCTCCTCAACAACAGAGCCTCAATCCTCTTCCGAAGAGAATAGTGGTCGATAGAACCAAACTACCATTTTCCTAAGAAGTCCAAATATAGAAACATTGCAAACTATGGATCAGATGAAATGAAAAGTTGATGGAAGGAGAATTAGTAACACTCGTAGCTTGTCCAAGTAAGCGATAGCTTTCCCAATGAGATGTGCTCCAAATTCAAAGTTACATACTGTGGAGACAATCCGAGCTTTACAAGGACCATATTTCTTATGGTGGTCCTTAAAAAAACCACGAGAGGTGCACTGAACCAATCATGACAGGGGATAATATCCTACCAAGGGTCAAACAACAGAAAAAGTTAAGTACACATTCAGGAGGAAAAGGGTACATCTTAAATTTAATTTTAAGCTTAAGAAGCAGACTCACAATTTATTAAACAAACATCAAGGACGTTTACATTGCTTTATATGAAGAGGAATCGGCCAAGTGACTATCCCTAACCCAAAATATCACCAACTACATATTAGAATTTGCATATGCATGCATATGTAATGCACTCAAGGACACAGATATTCTCGAGCAACCAAATTATGTTCGCCACTATCCATGTTTCTCAGAAACTTTTAACATTTCCTAATCAGTAACAATGTGGTTAAGATTGCATAGTACGTTGTTAACATTTTGCAGTTAGCAACACCTGATCTCTTGATGGCCTGGTTTGCCAAAATCACATTGTTAGGAGCACAAAAACTACAAGAACCAAGCATGTTTAGTTGATCTCTTATCTCATTATCTTGGGAGAAAAACCAGAGATCAATGTAGTGCATTGGCTCCAAATTTTCCTTATTGAAGGTGATTACTTCATTGCACAACAATGCTTGGAGTTAAAAGATGGAATTCTGACATGGTAATCTCCACATATTTACTACTACTAGAGATATTTGATAATTATTTATTGCTGGACAACCTAAGAAGGTTCCCATGTTTATGACGTTCTGTCAAAATTACAGATTTCTTCTTCATGCAAAAATTATGAGAAAAAGAAGGGGTGGGATCACAAATGGACGGAGTGTTGAAGGCAAAACAAATGCAGATCCAGAAAGAAGGTCGTTGAAAGAAAAACAATACGGTTGTAATGAGATCTGAATCTCCGGATTAGCTAAAAAGCTCCGCAAAAAATCAGAAAGGAGCAAGCGCAAATTTTTGAAGATATGATGGCATATTTCAACAGGTTTGCTATTGTGTTCCATCCTTGATTTCCAATGACAACCTGCCATCCTTCTTTTGACTGCATTAAATGAGCACGAACCAGTACTAGACTTAATACATATCTAATGCTAAACCACCACCACACAAATTCACTCAAGTCCCCATGTGAGAGCACACTGTGGACTTTTGATGGTCCTCAAAAGAGACCAAGGTGCTGGAATTTTCCTTTTTCTATGAATATTCACCCACAGTGCAGGACAAATAGGCAGTACAGTGAGCCAAAACCTCCTTCGAGTGGTAATAATCTTTCATGAGAATGATACCATTTACAGAAACATAAAATCATGTCCATTACTACTCTGATTGCAGTGGAACTAAGTACCCAAGTGATTATCATGCCCCAAGCACAGGCCAAATGCTAACAACAAAAACCACTGATTCATGTCCAACTAATTGGAGTTGGACTAGTTAGTTCCGGGAGTAACCCACGGTAAAACAAAGTAACAATCAAGAAAAGAGAGTCTTGATATAGAAGGCTGTTGAATTACCCAGACAATGACGTCTCACAACAAAGACATCACCTTTGAAATTGGGACAATTTCATCTACAATGTCTACTATGCGTTGGTAAAAAAATATTTACCAAATTAGGGAAAAAAAAAGTATTCACCAAAACGAGGCTTGTGCGACAGTTAACTGCCGCACGGGCCGTGCGGTAGTAGCCCATCCCTACGCCTTTTTTAAAAAAAAATTTCATTTTTTTGTGTTTATAACATTTGTGTTTTTAATCATTTTATATTTATAATATTTGTGTTTTTAGTTATTTTATATAAATTTTTAAATACAATTTTTAAATTTTTTATATTTATAACATTTGTTTTTTAATTATTTTATATTTATAACATTATATTTATATAAATTTATAAATATAATTTTTTAAATTTTCATTTTTTATATTTATAAATTTTTTGTTTTTTATTATTTTATATTTATAACACTTATATTTACATAAATTTGTAAATATAATTTTTTTTTCTTATGAAGCTTATTTTTATAACATAATTATCAATAATTAATTGAAATTCTATTAAGATATATGTAACTAATATATCCTTAAATAATTATCACCATATATCTTGCCAATTTTATTTTATGAATATTTTTTTATTAATTATTTACCAAATTTCTTTTGAAAAAGTCATCTAATGTCAATTAGCAATCAATTGAAGAAGACAGATGAACAAAAAAAGAAGGCACAGGAACATCATAGTTGCCTAAGTCATCAACTCCGGATGGACTCCCATTCTTTTCTAAAAGGTGATGCAAGTCCTTCAGATTAAATCCTTCAGAGGGAGAAAGTTCTCCCATCTCTATATAAATAAAAAGATAAACCCCGAGTTGTTATTACTATATAGGGACTCATGAAAAGAAAAATCACCTACATTTATCTCAAGCAAGATCAAAGTATTGGATATATCAAAGTCCAAATATTTACAATTTCTCCCCTTATAGCTTTTTTAACATAAAGATGCATGAAATCAAACAGATCTGGTCCGTCCGTCCCTCCCTCCCTCCCTCGCAGTCTACCAAACAAGAAGAGATTTTCTGATCAGGAAGAGAACCTAAATCTGGTAAACCCGCATGAAAACTTGATACATCCAAGGATTAACCTTGCTTGGTGGATGCTAGCCAGGACTAGTAATAGGATGCTCCAGATAAAACAAATCAGACCCACTCAGGAAACCAGGTTTGGACAAGGTTTTCTATTGACTTCCTTAGACAAAGGTCTAGTCAAACAAGAATTGGAAGATGCACGTCCAGAGTCATAGCTGAGGTTCATTGGATGTTCAAAACAATCCATCTCCACGTATATTGCCTAGATACTGGAACAACTACCATGATCATGTACCATGATGTCTGCTTTACCTCTGCCCAGTTTTCATCTTACATCAGTGAATTCTTCAAACACTCAGATGGCGATGTTATCGAAAAAAATTGCATGAAAATCTAACGGCAAATAGAAAGAGAAGATAAAAGTCGTGTATGAGCTTCCAGAGAGTGCTATTAAAATGGCATGGTTCCGAGCACAAAAATTTTGAGATAGTTACCATGATATGGAGTTTGTAACACAATTCAAAGTTCTTCTGAAAATATCAGATGTCTGGCAGTTAGGCAAATGATCATGCAACTTGACACGTGGTTGCCTCACCAACTAGATGTATGCCCACATTCCTTCTTTTGCATGTAACGAAATGACAACGAAAATGACTGCAAAGAGAATGAATTAGTGACCGACCAACATGGAAACTTAGAGAAGACACAGAACTCACACCTATGCCGGAATTGGGACTGCTTTTTTGGCTTTGCAAATGTGACAATAGGGAAGAATAACTTCAGCTGCAACAGGCAAAGAATAAGATCGTATGGAATAATAATGTAGTAGTTAAGAAACCTCACACCAACATAATCCTAACCAGATAATTGACCGTTAGAAATGCAATCCTAATTAGATAATTGATAATTAGTGAGGGATGTTTTCCTGATAATCAAATAGGAATAAGATTATGACAACAATGAGGATTAATCAAAGATCAAAATAACATCTCGTCAAGAATCTCGAATGAGAGTGCCTCTGCTACAAATCTTGCTTCTATCATAATAAAAGCATTAAACACATTAAGTACAAAAGGTATAGAAATGTATTTGCAAAACATCCTCAAAGTATAAATCAAAGTCTTTTCAACAAAGTAAGGTAGCTTTGTTTCCTTCAAAATCAAATATAAGTTCTCAATAGAAAGTATATCAAGATTATGTCTATATTAAGTTGGAAGGACATTTTTAGTGCTAAAAGTTATGTACGGAGATCACTTTGGTACTAAAAGTTTCAATCGAGTCACTTTAACGCCAAGTTTTTGAAAAAAATGGTCATTTTAATACCAAGTTCGATTTGGTCCGCTAGAAATCTAATGTGTCATTATTTTATTAATATTTTAGGCTGATGTGGCTCCGACGAGGTCTAGTTAACAATTAGAAAAGGTAAAATAAAAATATATATATTACAAAAAAATACAGTCTTAATTAGTTTACAAAAATAAATAAAAATCTATAAACTGAAAATTTTGGTTAAAAATTTAACAAAATGAAATAAAAACTTAAAAAAAATTGCAGGTGGTGAGGGCTATGCAAGCCCTCACTGTTTGCAAGTTTTTTCTACTGCTTTTAAAAAAAATTAAGGTTTTTTTTGTTAAATTTTAAACTTATTTTTAATTTCATTTTAAATACAATTTTTATTTTAAACGAATTTATTTTTAGCTAATTTTTAAATTTTGAATTTGATTTATTTTAAAGTGCAGAAGTCCACATAGACTTATTTTTTAAAATGTCATTTTATATTAAAAAATGATTTATTAATGACACGTGGTAGTTTTGGCCAAACTTGGCACCAAAGTGATCGTTTTGTCTCCGACTTAGCACTAAAATGATTTGATTGAAACTTTTGGCACTAAAAGTATTCTTTTCCCATTTAAGTTTAAACTTTAAAAAGGATAACCTAGAGAGAGTATTTCAGTTTGTACTTTCCACTACCATGGATTATTTTCAATGTAGTTTCTTAAATAAAGAAAATTTTGGGCCAAATATAAAATTCTGCATTAATATTTTAGTGCTTAACAATTCTTATTAGCAAGCGTAATTGTCGAATCAAATTAGGCGATGTCTTTCCCAGTAGAACTATTAAATTTGAACGAAGTTTCTAAATTGGCATCTACCATATCAAATTCAAAATCCAGATATTGTTTCAATCAAAGTAAATATTGATCGAAATTTCAATAGTAGCTTCGTAATCTTAGTTTGGCTAATCATGAGAATCGCAAGGATCAAAGACTCCTCCCATTTTCTCTATACAAATAGGAGGCATCTCTATTTATTTTAGGACGGCAGACTTTTAATTGTATGGAGTGCTATCAAGAAGCTATTAAAATTAAAAAATTTGACACGAAATCCTTTCCAACATGTCATTAAGACCTCATCAAAGATTATGGTCATCCGGACCTCACCCATCTTATCCTTGACAAAGACAAAATTCGTGGATTTCACTTTTCATATGCTGACTTTTTCAATTTTCATCTACATTCTAAGTATCTGAGTTTGAACTTGGGCAAATTTATAAGATAATCTAAATCATACTTAAATGTGTCGAATGCTCGTATTTTTATATAAATTATGTATTCAAAACTACAACTTATATCAATTGATTAAATATCACTTAAAAATTTGATTATCAGTCATTATAAGAATTACATTTAGGAACTCAAATATATCCTATTCCTTTAGATCTATCTCACTTAATTAAAAAATTCATATGGCTGAGAATCAACTATAGCCTAATTCTTTACTTCTATTTTACTTCATTAATATCTTAGAACCAAAATCGTTTACAAAAGAAGCTTAAATAGAAAAGGTTACCATTTATTCAAATCCCACTCCAAATATGAATGTAACTGATAAATTTATAGGTGGAGACATCAAGATTTTTCTGAAGATGAACATCCCAATGCAACTACCCAAAATCGAAGAAATTTCTTCGATTGCGGTGATTAGGTTAAAAGATCAAGAATAAGATTTTGACATCATTCCGACCCATCAAGGTTGGTAATGTTAAGAGGGAAAATAATAAAATGTACCAAGTCCAAAGAAAGGTAGAAAAAGGCCATCTAGAAATTGTTTGTCAACTGTATGGACATAGGAAAAATAGATAAAGTAAAAAATTTAACAGTTTAGTACGCAAGTCTTGACTTTATCATTGTGCGATTGACGATTATGATGGATTTGGAGAATGAACAGGTGAAATGCACAAAAGAGTTTCCGCTGATGTCGGCAATACTTGGAAAGTAAAATCTGACTATACCATTATACAATCGGAATGCATCGACGAAAATCCTGTCATCAATCCAACTGTTGTTAAAATGAGAACGAGAAAAGAAAGAATGGAAACCCCAATTCCTTTTATCTTATCCAAATAGCCACCAGCAGGCATCCCTTAAAGATAATTACTACTCTTCCTTGTCAATGCATCTACGTAAACTCTTCTACAACTTGAAACGAATCATAGAAATCTCTCAACGATGTGAGGCTTATCGTACTTTCAATAGCAATCACATCACAAAACCTAAGCACATTAGGTGGATGTGCAAATTGAGCTTTCGTAATTGTTTTTAGCCGCATGTGGTACCGAAAAAAGCCCTTATCAGGCACTACCAAAAGCACTTCATCCTTCCATATGTCGATAAGCTTTATTTGGGTTATTCGGAGATATTCCTGATAGCTCATTCTGGAAATATCATAAACCGGATAGTGCTTCAAGTCCTGCTCAAGATGGATGCTGAACTTTTTAATCCAATACCAATTTGCAGAGTCCTCCAAAACCCATATGTCCAAGAGATTGGCATACATACCATATGCATATAGGTGGCCCTTGGTTGCCAACACGTGCATCCTTTCGTGGGCTTGACATGATTCAGTCACCCTAACTGGATGAGGCAGAAAACGAAATTCGCAATGTTCTATGCTAAAGACCATGATGGAATGTGTACACGGGGGCGATATGTCTTTCTTCTCTCGCTTCCCAATCGTCATCCGCTTCCCAATCGCCATCCAATGAAGACACCCATTTACAACAGATGGGGCAAACATTTCTCTAGGACGATAAGGAAAGGACCCAACTTTCTTTCATCTTATACTTTGCCCTAAACTAACTATGTAAAATCTGAAGTCATCCATAACATTATCATATGTAACCAACTGGTAATTGTTTGTGAGCGAGTCGGAAAAGAAGCCAACAATCAAACACTGGTGATGGTGACTATCTCTAGTCTGATAGGGTTGAAAATGTAGTTAGTAAGTGGGCACACCACAATTTCTTCTGAAGATGAAGAACCCATTGCAGCTCCCCGAAAATGCAAGATCACTTTTTAGCGGAAACTAATTAATTTTTAGCACTTAATTAGATTCTCCAATAGGCTCTAAGTTTATGATGGCAAAAAGAGAAGAAACATCATAGAGGAAATAAACAAGCAATCCAGTTCATTACTAGATAGATACAGTTAATAAAATCTTTTTATGTAGGTAGACTAAAATAAATCAATTAATCACTTTTTAACCAAATCGGCAAGTATAGTTGATAAAACTTCTTAATAGATTTTAAAGCTAACAAAACAATCCTTAATATATCTGAATCTAACATATGTAAATAAGTATTTGTATGTAGGTGATACTCAAGAAAAGAGGAATAAATCCGTTTTTATACTTCAGCCACAATGAGCTGAATAACGCAACTATAGTCCAAACCAATGTTTTCGCGTATGTTATCTTATATGTTGCATGGAGTCCAATCATGGATATGTTAAGGAACTGGAATGCGTCCATTCTCAGGCATTTGATATCTTCAAACTCAAGGAGTTATCAAACTCAAACTCAAAAGATTGACTTATATTTAGACTGAGACCGAGGTTACTGAGTTTCAGATTTAAAGGGAAAAGACCCAAAAATCCCTAAAACTATTGCATTGGAACTTAGTCCTAAATATATTAATTAGATCAATTTAGTCCTAAACATTTTAGCATTGTATAAATTCATTCCATCCGGCCAATTTTTAACCAAAAATTGCTAACATGGATACCGACAGTTCCATTTGGATGGCTAGTGCTAACATAGATATTTTTTGTAATATTTTTTTAAAATTTGTTGTTAATTATTTTTTTCCTTTTTTTTTCCTCTTAAAGGTTAGCTTTGGCCGACAAGGTCATTGGCAGCCTCGCTGCGGCCCTCTCTAGATCTGGACGAGAGCCAGCTGATCCTCGACGGCCAAACTAACGTTTAAGAGGAAAAAAGAAAAAAGAGACAAAGATATCAAAAAATAATTCTTTAAGAAAATATTATTAAAAAATGTTCACGTCATTGTTAGCCATCCAACGTGGCTCCACCAGCATTTACATCAGTGATTTCTTATCAAAATTGAACATATAGACTAATTGGTGCCAATGCAAAAAGGTTTAGGACTAAATTGATCTAATTAAAAGACTTATGACTGAATTGTTATCAATGCAATAGGTTTGAGACTTTTTTGGTACTTTTCGCCAAAGTTAGATTAAGATGCAAATTATTTCTATCATAAGGCTAGTGATCTGGCTTGAATTTCATATTTTGGCGAATATCAATATTGTAGATTGTCTCGTGAATCAAATATAGACATCTTGATTGATTAGCAAAGACAAGATTTGTTTCCAAACAAAAAACTCTTTTTATGAAAATCTAGATTTAGTTATGTGGTTGACTGAATCAATAGAAGATTCTAATCTCATTTCTCAATAGCTACTTAGTTTTCATTTGGCAATTTTTTCTAATGAGTTGATTGGAGATTGATGCTATGAAGACTGTCCAACGGGTAAAATTGAATGTTGACGAGTATAAAAGGAGACCGTGATGCTAAGGGAAGTGTGAATCTAGAATCTGAAATTCTTAAGTCTGAAGAATGCTTCGATCCCACACTTGTCTTTCTTGAGCTATAAAGTAGAGTCTTTTTAGAGATTCCGGAAGAGTAATTGTGTGTGATAGCAGGATCTATCAACTTGAGTATCATCTTCCATTATAACCATTGATCGATCGATTAGTGAAATGAACCCAGTATGCTATCCAACGTGAGGAGTGGACGTAGATTTTTTCTAAGCCATACCATTATAAATATCGCGTGCAAACTCTTCTATTTTTCAGTTCTTGCTTACTGCATCTTATCCTATATTGCATACATGATAATCTAATTATGTCGCTGCTTCTGTTCAAACTCTAACTTAGTTTTAAACTTAATAGTTTAAATTCCGCATTAATTTATCAAGTTCCTTAAAATCATATATTCACCCTCTCTAGGTGATATTGCTAGCTGTAACAAGTTCCATTTATATGTTGTATATATAGTTGAAGACAGAATAGAGAATGTTCGTTCCAATGCCCGTCGTGTGGATACGTCGCTTGTTGAATGGATCCGCACGTAGAAGAGCCAAATGAAGACGTGCCAGAAAATGTCCTAGATAATCAAGATTTTCAGTTACAAGCATAATTGTAGACTGAATTTGAGCCTGTCTTCTCTCCAGCTATATATTGCTACTTCTCTTGCATGTCTACTTTACCTCACAATCAGCAGGTCGACAGAAATTCTACACATCATATTAACTTCATCGTCACCAAGGCAAATGAAAGTTCACACATGAAATTGCAAGAGTCAATCACAAATTAATAGACCTCAATGACAGACACATAATTCCACGGAGACAGGAAGTTTAAATGAACTTTTGAAAGGTTCTTTTGGTCGAAAGAAATATATAATGAAAGGAAAGCAAGATGACCCGCATACACAAAGAAGCTTGACATATGATTCTTGTTCATTTAAAATTGCTTACTAAACTGATGAGTCATTGAAATAAAATGTGAGTACATTCTAAAGGGACTTGGGACTGATTTACTGTTTGAGAGGCTGCATCCTGTTAAAAGGGCCTCCGTAAGTTGTAGGATGCAACTTCTCCATGTCTATGAATTTTTGCAACGCTGGCCAAAATGAATAACAGCTATTGTGTCCTGGGGTGCCCTTGTCAAAATCCACTTGTCCTCATAAAATGCGGTCAGAACACCAAAGAAACAGGCAAAATTTCAATGAGCTCTCCAAGAAGACATTCCACATAAAAAACCTAAAACTCTGGGAAACCACGCAAGGTGGTGCCCATTTTGGGGTGCATTTGCTTACTCAATAGGGCCTCTTCCATCATGCGGGACTCGTGATGCAACAGACGGCATTCTCTTTTAAATAGATGTATAGTGTAATACAATACTCCAGTTTTACGAACCACATGCATAGAACCATAACCCATTGATATGAGTTGAGTCAATCCAATGGCCTAAAAATTTGACAGCACTAAAATGAAATTAGCACCGTCATATATCTGTACCACTAGAAAAAGTGCCAACTCGTAAACTGGCAATGTTGGCTTGTGGTAAGGCAAATTCGAGAGAATCAATATTTCAAGTGGAAAAAGGTTCATCATAAGGTCAAAGCGAAGGTGCATTGTCACCATGAGAAGAATGCAGATGATTGGCCAAATCACTAAATCATTTTGCATACAATGATCTAAGCTTAAACCAAGCAGTATGACCTTGTAATCCATAGCGCATGATCAATTTATTGGGGAGCATATTTTTCTCTCCTTCTTACCAGAGGAAAAGCCATATTATTTAGGCACAAAATCAACACCTCATTCCTCGACTATTGCATGCTTCTTATACGTGCTTCCATAAGAACAAAGACAGCAACTATACTCTCCTCAAAACAACGACCTTTTTTGATGAAATCAACCACTCCAAACCCGTGAGGATGTCTGGCTTATTGAGAGATGGGGGGCAACTCCGGATCTCGTGTGGGGCACACAAAGCACCTCGTATTAAGTGTTTACATAAAAGGTGGGGGCGCCATGCGAATGGGGGAATGGACGGATTGGTTTGGCGGTCTTCAATAACATAGCAGATAAGGGGTACTTGTGGGGCCGATCGTGTATCTGATGGCTGAGGTCGGCCTAGGGTAGTGCATCAGGGGCTTGGGAAAGAAGGGAGAGCGGTGTGCGAGGTGGCGGGGGGGGATGGGGGGGGGGGGTTCTCTCGAAGTTTGCCCGATCTGGTCGACCCCCCCGCAAGCGAACAAAGCCGACATGCCTTTTACGAGTTGGCTTTTTCTATTGGGTAGACAGAGTATATGCCCGGATGCTTTAATTTCATTTTTAGTTGCTAGCTCAAAAATTCTGGGTTGAATTTTTTTTTATAGGGGCCATCTGGGATTTTGACTCAGGAAAAAGCTCAATAATCAATGGGGGGCTTATAACTAGTTTGGGTGTGTCCTATCCTACAGAGATTTGGCAA
>JAGVVM010002639.1:0-16363 GCA_019149425.1 Psidium friedrichsthalianum
GGTGGACCACCTTATTATATGTACAGGGGCCTTGTTAGGGACCCGCCCATCCATGGGAAAATCCTCATTCGAGAAGGCTAATCTGATCTTTCAAAAGAATCGCGCTAACAAAGCCTACCAACTGTATTTCATCGATCATCTCGGGCACGTGTACTTCATATAAGACCTTCATTTAGGGCATTCTTGTGTTTCTTTGAGTCATGAAAAGCTCCAATGGTGAGATTTGGGCCGACATTTTTCGAAGTGCTCCTATCACTTCGAACTCACTCGTCTTGCGATGGTTAGCAATTCTCAGCTTCCTCCTTAGTCACTTCTCTCATCTCGATCTCTCTCTCTCTAGGTGCATAACACCTCCCCGACCTCATCACTACGTCTATTTCGTCCGTCTCGTAGTTCCATGAATTGCTTTGGGGTTGTACTTTTCACGGGAGGGATCTTATTACAACTGGCTTGACACCCTCAGCCCTCCTTCCTGGCCATCATTCACCTCCTCATTAGAGATGCTGATTGTAATTGGCTTGACTAACGCAATCATCACATTTTTCCATTGTCAACCTTGTCTTTCTAGCTTAATTACGAAAGATTCTATGGCCTCAATCATCCCAATGAGGTCATCCAAGTCTTCAGAATTGTATCCGTATCTGGGTTCTTGCATGGGGCGTCTTATCAGGTCTATCACGAGGGTGGCGCGTTGGGCCCTCTAGCATCCTTACTCTTTAGTCTTCCGTTGGCGAGTCCCTATTCAACTCTCTTGCTACCTGTAGCAGTGCGAGAACAAGTCATAGGTGGCCATAACCATGTGATTGGAAGAACTTGTACGTGAGGGTTCTCAAAAGTACCCGATCAGCTCCTCCCCGTCAACGGGGGATTTATCTGTGAGGTACGTAACCTCCATCTATGCACGTAAGCCTGAAATCGCTCCTTGCTTCGTTTGACCACCTGAAGGAGGCCAGCTCGGGTGCGAGCACCTCCAATGTCGGATCCGCACTCGTCCATTCGTTCCTTAACTTACCGACCATGGTTACCAATTCCTTTGATTGCTCCTCTATTGCAGTCAGCCTACGATCCTGGTTTTCGACCCTTGTGTGTAGCTCCAATAAAAGCGCGTCGCTCGTGACCCGCTTTTGACTCGCTTCTCTTGACCACTGGAGCAAATCCAACAACTTTTCGAGGCGAAGTTCAGCTTTCTCTCGATGTTGTCGAAGCGTTCTGCGACGCTGATTCGCTTAATGGGTCAGCATCTTTCTCATTTGTCGCAACAGGGATGATTTCATCGATTGTCTCAAAGGAGTCTTCTCGGAAGGGCCTTTCTTTGGCACCTCCTCTATGTCGTCCATGCTTCTCCACCCGTCGAGTATTATTTCCTCTTCTTTTTCGAAGAAACATGGTGGGATCGAATACAAACCCTGTAGTTATAGCCTCTGCTATCCTGCACTAGGGTATCCACGATCTCTTCTCTCCTGCGGGCTTCGCGGACAATTCTCTTGTCTGCATGGTGGGCCTTTGCTCATCTAAGCTTCTCTTCATCTAACCCTCCTCTCTGAATATCATAACCACTACTTGGTGGTTCGAGAGTGGATTTTGCTGTACATTCGGCTCCATTTTATCGAACTAAAGAATGTGATTATCAATAAGGGCTTAAACCTTGAACTTCAGAGTGATGCAATTGTCAACATTATGGCCTTTCTCTCCATGTGGTAGACATATGATTGGCTTAGATCATAACCCGGGAATTTCCAGAGGATTTAGTCTCGGTGGCTCCTTGGCGACCAGTCTCCCTTCCAACAGCATTGGAAGCAGCTTGGATAGTGGCCTAGGGAATGGAGTGAACTGCTTGGGAGACGGCTTCCTTTTTTGAGGTTGAGACGGCTTCGGCGTCGACCATGACGAGCTTTCTTGTGCCGTGGTGGAGTTGGAGAACTGCTTTGGCTACGACAGATTAGGCATAAACGCCATGTCGACGTTGAGCTCTCTCTCCTTCCTAGGTGGATACTGGCGTCTCGCTGCAGTCTCAGGGCCTTTCTCTCTCTCATAGCCCATTCAAGTCTTTCGCAACCTTAATGAGGTGCACGAATGTCTGGCACCTAAAGTGTTTAGTCGGTCGAAGTACTCATACGGGAGTGCCTTCAAGAACAGGTCGACGAGCTCGTCTTCAAGGATTAATGGCTTAACTTGCATAGCCAAAACTCACCACTTTTGAGCATAGTTACGAATAGCTTCATTTTTGCCTTTTACTGTCCTCAACAATTCTTCCCTAGTAGGGGTCGTCGCGATGTTGAACTTATACTGTTACAAAAAAGTCCTCTATTAAATCTTTTCAACCGTCATAATCTTTTAGATCCAACTCAATTAACCATGCTAGAGTGGCACCCGCCAGACTCTCTTGGAACGTGTTTATCAATAACGGAATATAATCAGAATAATGCCCCATCTTGCGCGAGTAGTACTTTAAATGAGCTCGAGGGTAGCTTGCCCCACTGTATTTCCTAACGAACTCGGGCTCTTTGTAACCGGGCGGAACTTCCACCTTAGCGACGGGGGATATCTTGTCGAAATAGGCCAGTTCATATCCCTGGCTGCTGAGGCATTCCTCAATCTTTGCGAGCCTCCTCGCACCTCCTCTGCTTTGCTCGCAGACTTTTCCTTCTTTTCAGTATCGAGGTCGATGACCACAGGCGGGGATTCGGTGACGGCTCAACATTCCGCACTTGTTTGGTTCTTGGAATGTGCACTTCCCTTGGGGCTTGAGCTACGCCCGAAGGGTTAGATCACGACGGGTGAGTGGCTTGGACCGGATCAGCTAGCGGGGTAGTCTTTGCTTGGGCTTCCATCATCATAGCTTTCATTTCTGCTAGCATTGTGGTCATGATTGTCACCTACGTCTCAAGGTTAACTACCCTGGGGCTCATTCCTCGCGTTCCATTCTTGTTTAGAGACGGGTTCTAATACGGCTGTGTGGCGCTTTCGTGATCAATGGGTACCTGTTTAGAGGAAAGGAAAGTCAGGATGGTGAAAATTAATGAAAGATTAGACTGAATCCTTTCAATTTCATGGTTTCTCATGGCTAACGAGGAAAAGGATTTCCACGCGATCCTCAGCCTCATATGGCAAATCCTTTTCGTTGTTCTCCAAGGGAAATCATGTTATTAAAAGAAACGTAATCCATGGCAATTTTTGATAGGTCTGAAAAACGTCACACCATGCATTAATAAAAATTGAATGAGTCTTTTACAAGGAAAAGCTCACGAGGACATTTAACAAAGGTACAAAATATAATGCACATATAGCCTAGACTCGACGGGAGGTCCTTCTATTCAAGTTTGGGGCGTTTGGTGTCTAAGGCCACCTCATCCTCCCTAGTAAAATCTGGTCCCCAAATATAAGCCTTCCCATCTCTATCGTAATGTGGCGGTTTGATGCCTTCGGGCATGTATGGTTTCGCTCCTAGTACGTGCGGAACTATTTATCTCGGCATATAGGGCTCCACAAAGCTGTGTCTGATCGCCTTGAACTATTGGATATACTCCTACGAAGCTCTGTGGGTCTCCATTTCGCCTACCAAAGAGTCGGACCATTCAATGTCTTGTAGCGAAGAACCCTTCAGACTATTCTTGATATATTCCACCTTAGCTAGAAATTGTTCCTTGGCCTTTCCTGAGAGGACTCCCGGTGGTAAGTCAAATGAGAATACTCCAGGTCTCAATGGGGGAGGGATCTCTTGTAGGACCCCAAATTGTCTGACGACGTGAGGTGGATAGTAAGCCATCCCTCTAGTAATCCTTAGCAGCGGAACGGGATCTCCATTGTTACATGTAAGAAACGCCTTTAAGAGTTTCGGCCATCCAAGTCGCCATATGATCTATTTTGGCTCTAAGGTTTTTGAGAAATTCCATCCATTTGACGAAGGAATGGTCAGGGACATCCGATTGTACTTGGATGAAAGAATGAGTGGGTGGGTACATTGGCTAATCTCATTGAGGCCCATGCGGAGGTGAAAGTCCTTAACGTGGGATGTGAACCACATGTAGAGGAGTTCAGATGAGGTTTGGAGGATGCCTTGCCCCGAGTTATAAAACAGTTTGAGAAATAATAGTCTCGGCTAGAATTAGATTAGAATAGTCCCAACCACAGCAGACTTGTCTAGCGATTACAGACATTAAAGGGTCGAAAGTGACGGGAGAATTGGGAACAAGACAAACTGAAAAAGGCTAGAATGAATACTCTATCAGATTTGGTCCCCTTATCTATGGGAAGTCGAGATAATCTTTCTATGAGAAAAGACAATGGAACTACATGAATTACTCTTTATGAGGGGTAAAATCTGAGTTATGTCGCGACCAAAAATTTCGATCGATGAAAAATTTCCAGGTTAACGGATTATCAGGTTAATTAATTAACTAAACTAATATGGACTCTCCCAAGCTCTACCGAATCGCAACGTTGATTTTTTTTTAACACATGATTTTAGAATTTAGAGTCGCCACTAATCATTTTTTGGTAAAAGGTCGATTAGAAACCTAAGTAAATTAGCGGGAAGCTAATTAACTTCTCGAACCAGAGATTATGAGTTCGGGGACTTGGTTACACTAGTTAATTAAACTAATGCCCTTTCGATACCTTAAGTCCCATGGATATCCTAATTTGGCAACTCAGACTTGGTTTACTTCCTAAGACTCTAGTGAGATGTTCTTCTTTTGTATTTTTACTTTTTAGATGGAATCATGGATGGTAATGGGTGCATAGATAAGCAAACCGTGAATAGGCAAATATAGACACGCGAATGTATACATGCGAACGTGGACATGCAATCATGAACATGCAAGCATAGATATATAAATATGACATACAAACGTGAACATATGTTACATGGAACGTGGACACACAGTGCGGCATACGAACGTAGACATGAGGATGCGACATACGAATAATAATCAAAAATAGGATTGGCCAGTCGAAATGGCCCGTTTCCTAGTTTTTGAGATTTATCTATTGACTTTTTTTTTGCATGAATATGCATAAATTAATGACAATACGAATACGTATGCGGCATGATAAACTATGCACGAGCTATACCAATGAAATGCACATAAATGACATTTTTTTTGTCTTTTTGAATGCTTGGGCTTTCCATTCTAAGGTTTAATGGTGCAGAAATTAAATTGCAAAAAGTAAAGGCAGTAAATAAAGAACCTCCAATGGGTGGGTTGGCCCTTCCTATCTGGGGTTTGATGGTGCAGAAAATTAAATTGCAGAAAGTAAAGGCAGTAAATAAAGAACTCTGACGGGGGGTCGGCCTTCCATTCTGGGGTTTGATGGTGCAGAAATTAAATTGCAGAAAGTAAAGGCAGTAGATAAAGAACCTCCAAAGGGTGGTTCGGCCTTGGCTCAGCTACCTATTGTGGGGTTTTTAATGGTGCAGAAATTAAATTGCAGAAAGTAAAGGCAATATATAAAAGAACCTCCAACGGGGTGGGTCGGCCTTCTCATTCTGGGGATTGATGGTGTAGAAATTAAAATAAAAAAAAATGGAATACAAGAGATCTTTACACCACCAAGTATGGGGCAGAATCTGCAGCAATTTGGGATTCGGATTTTTAAGCAAAAAATGCAGAAAATTGCAATACGAATACGACATGTGAATATGACATAGCATAATCGAAATTTAAATCAATCCATTGAGGTAGCGACATTCTCGAAGATTTTAATGGTTAGGATCGTTACCTGATTTGACGGATTTGATTGTCAAATTCAGATCTCATGCCACCTTATGGATCAAGATTGGCAGCTCGAACGATGGGATGAACACGTGACTTGTGTTGATCGGTAGAAAAATTGGTGGTGGTAACACTTAGATTTAAATTCCCACCATCTTCAAGACTCTCTTTTGAAAAGAATTCTCTCTCTCTTTTTATTTTTTTCTCTCTAATTTTTCTTCAATCTCCAAAACCTCACAAAACATTTCAATTTTCTCTCCTAAAAAATCTCTTCCCTCCAAGCTTCTCTTCTTCCTCCTTTTATAGCCCACTCATTTATCTCCCAATTCTAATTTCTTCACCAACTCTTCTTCATCTTCATCTTCCCTTCTCCATCTCTATCTCACATTCTAATTTCTCCACTAACTCTTCTTCATCTTTATCTTCCCTTCTCCATATCTATCTCCCATTCTAATTTCTCCACTAACTCTTCTCATTTCCATCTTTCTTTCTCTATTCTCATTTTATTTCTCCATTTATTTCTTCTCCATCTTCACTTCTCTATTCTAATTTCTCCCATTAACTCTTCTTTTAGTTATTTACAAAATAATTCCTCAAGTGCAGGTATTTACACTTAGTCCTTGAGATTTTAATGTAAAATTCAACTAAGATCCCTTTTACAAAATCGAGTTATTCTGGGGACATTGGGCCAAGATGAAAATTCAGACTATTAGAGGATATGTCACAACTCCTAAAAGTGAAAAATAAAAAAAAATGCTTCAATTGAATTTTTTTAGGGCTGATTCGAGATTATGCTCGGAGGGAACATATGACCTCGAATTGTATTTTTGAATTGTGATCGCCAACATAAAAAGGGAATTAAAAGAAAATATTGACTATTTTTGTGTATTTTTGTGGCCTCAAATGTTAATTTTCTCGAATTTTAAGTATTTTTTTTTATTTTTCAAAAATATTAAAATCACTTTTGTTCAAAATTATTTCCTTAGACTTGGCCAAGGCTTCCAAAGTTGATTTTTTAATTTTTTAATTTTTTGCTTGTTTTCTATGAATTTTCGAAATGAAAATGCTGAAAAATACTAAAAATATGAAAAATCATTTTTTATTCAAAGATGATTTTCGGGCTTGGCCAAGGCCCCCAAAATTGATTTTTAATTTTATGAATATTTATGGCTTTTTCATTAATTTTAAAGAGAATGTGTTGATTAAAATCAGGTGTCAATAGGTTAGCGTTGTGGAACTCAACTAAGGCACTATGAGGGTCAAGTCCTATAAGTGGTTGTACAAGGCGGGAATCAGTGAACCTACCTCCAATGGCGGTATTATACTCTTCCAGCGTTGGTGTGAGTTTCAATCCTATATATTGAAAGTGACAGTCTTGGGAATCCAAAATGGGCCAATGCTTGATAAGAGCGACTTAACACTATACTTGTAGCAGATATACTAGATATCCCAACTTCTTCATGAAGAATGACTGATTTGCTTCATTGAAGCCGTCTCCCCAGGCTAGGAGCTTATCTCTAGGGATGTCGATCACTTGGATGTCATTCTTCCCCATCAAATCTAGAACATATAAACGATGTTTGAAAATTAATTGCCATGAATACTTTAAAATGCACGATGCAAGTGTTATGTATGCATGCACTGATTCAATTCCATATCTCTTTTGATAAAATAAGAGTTAGATTATCTTATTTGGGACCAAAAGGACTAAACAAGAGATCTAACTGAAATTTCATCTAAATGAGATATGTAATTGATCAGGGTCATTCTTGTGATTAAAAGAAATGCCGATGTCACATTCCAAGACAAACTAAACCAAGAAAACATTACAATCAAGATAGATCCCTAATACACAAAAGTCTAAAGGATAGAATGGAATCGGGAATCCGAGCAAGGAAACCCTATACATGAGTGCTAAAAGAAAATAAAAGATCAAATGGAATGTGACCACCTCTTCCTAAAAAACCCCTATGGGTTTAGTCCCCATGTCTCGAGTTCTTGGCTCAACGTGGCCCTGATAATTCGCAGTCCCACCTGCATGTATCTTTCACCACGAATGAGCACTCCATCAACTTTCTCAATTTTAGGTTTCTTCTTTAGAGCTATGCGCTTCGGGCGAGTTTTGATGGCAGGACGATACCCCTTCTCCCTAGGTGCTGTCATCGGCCGGTTCTCTTTAGCTAGCCATTCCTTCTTTTAGTTGGGCATGTCTCTCTCTAGCTGGCAGGTTGCGGGTCTTCCTTTGAGTTTCAAGAAAGGACTCCAGAAATTTTTCCGTATCATGCTTCAAGTGGATGTTGTAGACATGAAAGCTGGTGTAACAATCATTAGGCAGCCCTAGATTCCGTCCAGTGAGTTCTCATCGTGTAGGAATCGGGTGAAGTGAAACCTTGTGTTAGGGGTTGGCGACATCACTTTCTTCTCATGGAGGAAAAGTTCTAAGCTTGACGAACCCATGGGATGCGGCGACAATCTATTCTACCATCGGCATTAATTTTAATCACTTGAATGAGAACGAAATGAAATGCATGATATGCTCCGCATATGCCAATGCACGTGCCATGAACAATTCACTATGTAGATGACAAATATATATAACAAAAGAAATATGCTCAAAAAAGGAACGAACTTACCAACTATTTCTAGTGAAAAATGAAAGATGTTTTGGTTTTAGGTATACCAAACGTCCAGAGACATGCGCATGAGACAAGTGAGGATAATATTCTAAAAATCAAAATGGAGGGTATGAAATCTATGGCCAAGACTCTCACGATCCATATATAGCAGATTCCCCCCCAAAAACACCCGCCCGAGAGGGTTAGAAATGCTAATTCGGATAATGAGCGGGAACGAATACGAAAGTCTCAAGTGCAATCAATCACGAGATCCTTTCGCACCCTTTCCCTATCTAAGGTAAACCTAAAGGTGGTTGCAGTCGGGGTTTGACCGCCGGTGTGTGCAATGTGTCGTGATCGCTAAAAGATGCAGTACATGCACATCAATTTATATTAAAACACTAATTCAAAAATGTGCAAAATTAAACAAACAATTCCATACACCAAGCCTGCAAAACAAGGAGTTAGCCAAACACTCGACCCCTTATAACTCCCATTTTGCAAAATCATTTAACACCTAGAGGTTAGAATCCAACAAATTGTCAAACCAAATGAATTTTCATGAAATTTTTCAACCCTAAGTCCACTAGGTTCTTAAGTTTTTTTCGAAAATTAAGAACAAGTCTCCGGTGGAGTCGCCAAGCTGTCGCGACCTAAAAAATCCGAGCAGTGAAATTCCAGATTAATGGGTTTTCGGATTAATTAATTAGATTAACTAACATAATTCAAGCTCTCCCAAGCTCTATCAAATCGCGACTTAGGCTCAATATTTAACATGCCAAGATTTTCAATAGGAGTCACCACTAATCATTTTTTGGTAGGTTGATTAGAAACCTAAGTAAATTAGCGGGAAAACTAAATTACTTCTACGAACCAGAGATTATGAGTTCGAGGACTTGGTTACACTAGTTAATTAAAACTAATGCCCTTTCGGTACCTTAATTTCATGGATATCCTAATTTGACAACTCAGACTTGGTTTACTCCTAAGGCTCTAGAGAGGTGTTCTTTTTTCTTTTTTGTATTCTCACTTTTTTATATGAAAATAATGGATGGTAATGGGTGCATGGATATGTAAAACGTGAATATGCAAATATAGACACGCGAACATATATATGCGAACGTAGACATACAATCATGAATATGCGAGTATGGATATACATATATGACATGCAGATGCGACATACGAACGCCGAAATGCAAACGCGACATACGTACGTGGACATGCGTATGTAGGTATATGAATACGGATAGACGGATACGAATACATACGAATATGATTATGCGGATACGAAGACGTACGAATACGACATGCGGATTTGAAGACGTACGAATACGACATGCGGATATGAAGACACACGAATACAATATGCGAACGCGACATACGTACGTGGATGTGCGAACGGGACATGCGTACATGGACATGCATATGTAACATGTGTATTCGAATGATGCATACGTGGACATGCGTACACGACATGTGAACGCGGACATACGGATGCGACACGCGAATAAATCATCAAAAATAAGATTGGCCAGTTGAAATGGCCCGCTTCCTAATTTTTGGGATTTTTCTGAATTTTTTGAAATTTTTCAAGACAATTTTGCCTATAAGGGACAAAATCATCATTTTGAAAAGATCAGAAAGGAAAATTATCAAAAATAGGATTAGCTGGTCAAAATGCACCGTTTCCTAATTTTTGAGATTTTTTTCTTTTGAATTTTTTTGAATGAATATGCATGAATTAATGACAATATGAATACGACGTACGTATGTGACATGCGATTACGATATGCATACGTGTATATGCAAATACGATGTACTATGTGACATGCGTACGTGATATACGAATTCGACATATGTATCATAAAACCAGTCAACAAAATACATGAGATCTTTACACTATCAAGTAGGAGGCAGAATCTACCGCGATTTGGGGTTCGGATCGAAAAATACAGAAAATTGCAATACGAATACGTATGCGGGATGGCAAAGTATGCATGGGCTATATTATATGAAATGCACATGAATGACATTTTTTGGTATTTTCGAATTAAATAAGACTAATGATGTAAAATATTATGAATATAAACTCAATATTAAAAGATGCGATATAAAAAGCAGTATATAAAGATAAGCATTAACAATTCCCTGAAGTTGAAAGAGGGAGTGAATTAGCGACTTCTGTGTAATGTTACGACATTCAGCAGGTGACTCAGCCTACCGATTTATGAGTTTGATAATGTAGAAACCAAAACGCATAAAATAGAGTACAAAAAGCAGTAAATAAAGAACCTCTAGTAGGTGGCTCGGCCTACTAATTTTAGGGTTCGATGGTGTAGAAATCAAATTGCATAAAATAAAGTATAAAAAATAGTAAATAAAGAACCTTCAGCAGGTGGCTCGGCCCACCGATTTTAGGGTTTGATAATATGGAAATTAAACTGCAGAAAGTAAAATACAGAAAGCAGTAAATAAATAACCTTCAGTAGGTGGCTCGACCTACCAATTCTGGAGTTCGATGGTATGGAAATTTAAATACAAAAGATGGAATGCATGAGATCTTTACACCACTAAGTAAAAGGTAAAGCCTACCGCAATTTGGGGTTCGAATCAATGAAAAGATGCAATATAAAAAGCAGTATATAAATATAAGCATTAAAATTTCTTGAAACCGGAAAGAGGGAGTGAGCTAACGACTTCTATGTAGTATTATGACCTCCAGCAGGTGGCTCGACCTATCAATTCTGGGATTTGATAATGCGGAAATCAAAATACAAAAGATAGAATACATGAGATCTTTATACCATTAAGTATGGGGCAGAGTCTACTGCAATCTGGGGTTCGGATCTTTTAAGCGATAAATGCAGAAAATTGCAATATGAGTACGATATGTGGATACAAATACATATGAATACAAATATGACATAATCGAAATTTAAATCAATTCATTTGGGTAATGAAATTCTCGAAGATTTTAATGGTTAGGATCGTTACCTGATTTGATGGATTTGATTACCGAATTCGGACCTCATATAACCTTGTGGATCAAGATTGTAACTCGAACAACATGGATGAACTTGTGACTTGTGTTGATTGTTGGAGGAATTGGTGATGGTAATATCTAGTTTTAAACTCCCACCGTCTTCAAGATTTTCTTTTGGAAGAGAATTTTCTCTCTCTTTCTCTTTGATTTTTTTCTTTCTCTTCAATTTTTCTCAATCTTCAAAAACCCTCTCAATTATCCAAAATTTTCTCTCAAAAAAACCCCTCTTCCAAGCTCCCTTTTTCCTCCTTTTATATCCCACTCATCTATCTCCATTCTCTACTTCATCGTCTATTCTCTATTTCTATCTTTCATTCTAATTTCTCCACTAACTCTTCTTTTTCTCCATCTTTCATTTTATATTCTCATCTTACTTTCTCAATCTATTCTTTTCCATCTTCTCTTCTCTATTTTAATTTCTCCACTAACGCTTCTTTTAGTTATTTACAAAATAATCTCTCAAGTGTTAGGTATTTGTACTATAGTTCTTAAGATTTTAAGTATTTGTAATTTAGTCCTTGGAGAAATATTTCTTTAAGTCCAAATCTTCACACAATTTTTGGCACACTTCCTCTATTCTTGGTCGAAATTCACCTCATGTCTAGCTCAATCACTTGTCTAATTTAAGCTTATTTCTTGCCGCTGATGTAAACTGCAATGCATAAGGAAATATATTTTTTTGAGAATTAATTCTTATTTTTGTGCAACAGGCATTTAGCCCCCACCAATGGATTCAGAATGATGAAACTACAGGATAGAGATCTTTGATTTTCATGGGTGCCTCTAGAAAAAGTTTAATTTCATTTTGTCGCAACTCGAAAGAAATTTTTTCGTATGATAGGGTGAACGGATTATCAGGTTAATTAAATTAACTAACCTAATGCGGACCCTCCCAAGCCCTACCGAATCGCAACTTTAGTTTTTTTTAAATGATTTTTAAATTTGGAGTCGCCACTAATCGTTCTTGGTAGGTCGATTAGAAACCTAAATAAATTAGCGGGAGAACTAATTTATTTCTGTGAACCAGAGAAAGTGAGTTCGGGGACTTGGTTACGCTAGATCACTCTAACGCCCTTTCGGTACCATTTTAATTCATGAAAACTCATTTGGAATGATTGGGAAAAGTTTGGATCAAACTGACCAGAAGGGTAAAATGGTCATCTTTTAAGGATCGGGAAGTGGAAATGGGTCAAACCAGTTGGATGTGGTCATTTTCTATTTCCCACAATTTCTGAAAAGTTTTTTTGAATTTTTGGACACAATTTATCCGTGAGGGGTAAAACTGTCATTTCATGAAGTAATGGGAGTCGAAGCCAAACCCTGTCATCTTTCCCACGGATTAGTAAATGCTGGACTCACGCTCGAACGCCAATCTCTGATTCCTCTTTTCCGTTTCCACCTCACGCCACTAACATCCCTTCGCTGTCCGCTTGTTGACTGAGACCGACAGAACATGGCTAATCACTCCACAACCACCCTCATGTCTCTTACTTAATGAAACAAACTTGACAGTTTTACCCCTCACGGTCATTAAATTGTGTCCAAAACCAATTTCACAGCAAAAAAACCTATTTCAGAAATTGTGGGAAATAGAACAATAGACCACACATGCAACCTCTCGGTTGTGACCACCCCCATTCTCAGCTTCTTCACATCCACCTGATCACCTTAAAGATGACACACTTTACCTTGTAAACCCCCGGTCAGTTTGACTCCCACAACTGCTTCCCCTCAATCAAATTACCAAATAGCAGTTGGATGTCATAGAACTTATAAACATCCTAACGCGCTACACGCAAAGGGCTCTCTGTCTATCGAGGTCGACTCTAGCCCGGAACCAAGTCCCCGAACTCACTTATCTCTGCTATTCAAGAAATACCAGTAATAGATTATCTCCCAGCCCCCTAAATTACTTTTAGGCTTCTCATCTACCATCGTAACACTATACACAGAAACGATGGCTAGTGGGACCTCAAAATTCTTATACCAAAATCATATTTAAAAAAAACCTCGAAAGGTATTATGCGATTAGGTGTAGGCTTGGGGAGGGTAACCCGAGACATTAGGTATAGCGTCCTAGCTGTTAAATTACACACATTTCATATCTCATCTACTCGATAATCCGTTAGCACCCTATCATACTCAGAAAAAGAATCTCGACCCAGTTCCGAGTGGACCAATGAAAATTTAAACTTTTTCTAGGAGGCACACTTCCATGACCAAATCTTCAAAGCCATCCAGGCCCTCACATCATCGTCAGCTTGATCTAAAACGCATGTTCCTGACAATCCCCATTATGGCTGGCCGATGAGATATTAAATGCCCTGTTGCACAACAAATCACTACACGGAAACAATGTAATCCAAAACAATATATTTCCACTTATAAGGCACATCTGACAGCTTTACAAGCAGCCAGGCAAAGAACCATATAGCTTAAAATTCTAGACAAGTAGATGGAGATACTCCCGTAGAACCATGCCAGGTGAAATTCGACACACAAGAATAGAGGAAGTGTGCCACAACAAATGATTACGCGGGGAAGAGTTTGTGACGAACTATAAACGACAATCTTTCATCCACAGAGACTAAATTACACACCAGAATGTATAACTTAAATACAAATCGTAAGAACTACCCCTATTCGTATTGTACCAAATACTCCTAACCACTTGAGACGATTTCCGCTTGCATCTTTTGTAAATAACTAAAAGACAGCCGTTAGTAGGTACCGAAATGTTGTAATGTAATAGAGAAGAGAACATGGAAAAAGACTCAGCCTATCATGACGAACAGTCAAGCATGAGCAATACTACAACATGAAAGTATGGAGAAAAAGCAAGAGTTAAGTGGAGAAATTAGAAGGAAGATATCGAAATAGAGAATACGAACGATGAAGGAGAGAATAGGGAGATAGATGAGTGGGACTACTTAAAAGGAGGAAAAAGGAAGCTTTGGAAGAGGGCGTTTTTTATGCAGAGAATAATCTTCTGGAATACATTGAGAGGTTTTGAAAGCATGTGCATGAGATAAAATGAAGAGAAAGAAAAAATATCACCAGAGACATAAGAGAGAGAAAATTCTCTTCCAAAAGAAAAATATTGAAGAACGGTGGAGTTTAATAACTTAGATATTTACCATCACCAATCCTCCAACAATCAACACAAGTCACAAGTTCAATCCATGTGTTCGAGTTACAATCTTGATCCACAAGGTTTATGAGGTCCGAATTCCGGTAATACAAATCCACAAATTAGCCGTAACGAGCATAACCATTAAAATCTTCGAAGAATTTAATTAACCAAATGATTGATTTAAATTTAGATTATGTCATATTGTATTCATATGATTTGTATCCAATTATCGTACTCATATTGCAATTTTCGCATTTATCGCTTAAAGATCGAACCCAGATTGCAGTAGACTCTGCCCTACCTAACGTCAATTTGTTATAAAGATCTCATGTTTTCGGTATTCTTTCATTAGCTTTATTTTGATTTCCCGCCTTATCAAATCCCAAGAAGTATTGATAGGGTTCGAGGCCACTCCCTGCTGGAGGTCCATATCAAAAGCCACTACATAGAAGTGACGTTAGCTCAACTAACACTTCCCTCATTTTTATACCCGGATTCAAAAATTTTAATGACTCCTAAATATTAATATATACTGCATTTTTAATTGGATCTCTTTCATCTGATCTCAGAACACCAACCAATTGCCGGTACGGCTTATACCTTTTACTTCCCAGTGGTGTAAAAGAATCATCAATGCATTCCACATCTCTTGAATATTTAAATATTCCTCCCATAACATTCGCAAAATCTCCAGGATATTGGCACTAGAGTCGAGCACCTACTGAAGAGATCCTACTTTATTTACTGCTTTCTTCGTATTTCACTTTCGCAGTTTAATTCACGAGAGGCGGCCGACACTTAGCCAACTGCATGCCTAAGGTTCTTTTATTACCGGAATAGTCTTTTTATCACCCATTACACTTTTCGCCCATGCACACACAAAATTGATCTTCGACACCACTCTAACCATAACAAATTGTCCAGTAGCGGCACGAGCCAAAGCACTGTAGAGATAGAGGCGTCTTTGTACTTTAACACTAGAACTCTATTTGGTAACTCTCATATCGATATATGACGTTTTCTGTCTTCTAAATCTCAAACCATAAATCGGTAGGGAGAAAATGTCACCTGCTGGAATGGTCGGAACATTACACAGAAGTCCGCTAATTCACGCCCTCTTTTCAACTTCAGGGAATTGTAATGCTTATCCTTCTATATAATGCTTTTCATACCCATCTTTTAATATTGAGTTGATATTCATAATATTTTAACATCATTAGTCTTATTTAATTCGAAAATACCAAAAAATGCATTCATGTGCATTTCATATAATCTAGCCCATGCATGCTTTGCCATCCCGCAATGACGTTATTAGCTTTTTACATTGCCAATTTTCTGTATTTTACGATCCGAACCCCAAAATAGCACGGCTAGATTCTGCCTCCTACTTTGATAGGTAAAGATCATCATGTATTTTGTTGGACTGGTTTTATGATACATAATGTCGAATTCGTATATCAGTACGCATGTCACATAGTACATCGTATTTGCAATCACGTATGCATATCGTAATCGCATGTACACATCACGTACGGTACGATTCATATTGTCATTATTCATGCATATTCATTCCAAAAAAATTCAAAAGAAAAAAATCTGCCAAAATTAGGAAACGGTTGCATTTGACCAAAGTGCTCATCAATTTTGAGAATTTTCCTTTCTGATCTTGTTCAAATGATGATTCTTGCCCCTATAGGCAAAATTGTCTTGAAAATTTCAAAAAATTTTCACGAAAAATCCCAAAAATTAGGACGCGGGCCATTTCAACTGGCCAATCTCTTTTTGAGAATTTATTCGCTGATCGCATCGATTCAGCCCCAGTTCACATTGGTCGTCGTACGCATGTCCACGTATG
>JAGVVM010002640.1:0-36907 GCA_019149425.1 Psidium friedrichsthalianum
AAAATTAGGAATGCTTTCTTGAAAGTATTTAAGAATAAAAGATAATTAAATAAAAAAAATAAATTAAAATAAATAATAATAATTAAAATAAAAATTAAAGAAGGTAATTAAAAATAAAATAATTAAAAATAAAAATGATTTTGTGAAAAAAATAAATAATTAAAAATAAAATAAAATAATAAAATATTCAAAAATAAAAAAAAATTCAAAATAATAAAAATTAATTGAGAAATCGAATTATTTACTAAGTATTTTTTTTTTTACCAAACAACATTTATGTCAAAGTTGCATCCAAATGCACTTTTTAATTTCAGTTTACCAAGTAGTATTTGAATTTCACTAAATCCATTTAACTAAAATATTTGCATTTTTTCAAAGACATTTGTCCAAAGCTAAACCAAACAGGCCCAATGTATGATGAGTAATGGCTCTACTAATAAAAAATTATTAGTTACATCAGTTATATATTTGGTCTCCATCAAAATCTTGCAAATAAAATGGCAAGGGATTATGATATGCCCGAAATTCCATGAATTTGAATATTTCAATCATGTAATCACATTTTTATCTACTTGGGAACATTTATGTATGACTCGTAATTATAATTTTTCCTATCTATCGAATACATATTTCATGTTCTCATTGTTTAATTCTAATTCATCTCCTCTTTCATTTTTTTATAGTTGATCTTGTCCATATTAAAAAAATTAGAAACATAATTGAATGAACAAATTAGGAACATACTTTTTTTTTGCAAATATCAAATGCGTTTCTATTCCTTTTTTTGTTTTGAGAACAGAAATTTTATACAATTACCAAACGCGTGTCCGTTCTCAAAAATCGTTGTCGGGAGCAGAAATAGAAAAGTATATTTGTTTCAAAAGTTATTTCAAAACAGAAACGATATCGGCAGCGTTATTTGATCCACGACACAAACTGCCCATCGAGCATGAGCAGAAGCGCCGTCGTTTTGGCCGAGCTAATTTTTAATTTCCACGTCATCGTCGACTTGTGTCCTAAGTCTTCCTTCTTGCGAGCAGCAAAACACAGAGACTTCGCATTCGTTTTCTCGAGAAAATCCATGGGAAAATCTTGAACTCCTCCCGTAGCTTCTCTTGGAACCTCATCCGTCTCCGACACTCCCAAGAAAGGAACTTCTTTTCATTCTCTCTCTCAATTCGAGCATTTGATTCATCCACTGATTTTCCAGCTACGCTTTTGTGCAAAACCCTCTGAATCAGAAGCGGAAAAAGCTTCTTCCTTTCTAGATCATGTCCACTCAGAAGCCTCAGAGATCGCCTCAGGAGATCGAGGACATCATCCTGCGCAAGATATTCCTTGTCACTCTGGGCGGTTCGTCCGAGACCGACCCTCGGATCGTGTACTTGGAGCTCACGGCCGCGGAGGTCCTCAGCGAGGGGAAAGAACTGAGGCTCTCGCGAGATTTGATGGAGCGAGTCCTCATCGATCGTCTCTCAGGTAGCTTCCCTAACGCGGAACCTCCTTTTCAGTACCTAATTGGGTGCTATAGTCGTGCATTCGATGAAGGTAGGAAGATCGGTTCGATGAAGGATAAGAATGTGAAGTCGGAAATGGAGGATGTGGTGAAACAAGCTAAGAAGTTGGCGGTGTCGTATTGTAGGATCCATTTGGGGAATCCCGAGTTGTTCGGTGGTGCGAATTCGGATGCCAGTGCGAGTAAATCAAATGTTTCGCCATTGTTGCCTTATGTTTTTGGCAAGGTGGCCAGTACGGTGGAGGGCTTTGCCAGCACCAGTGAAGGCATTAAGCCACCTCCCGGGTTTCTGGAGGAGTTTTTCGGAGACTCGGATTTCGATAGCTTGGACCCTATATTGAAGCAGTTGTATGAGGATTTGAGGGGCAGTGTGCTTAAGGTGTCTGCTCTTGGGAATTTTCAGCAGCCGTTGAGGGCATTGATGCTTTTAGTGAGTTTCCCGATGGGCGCAAAGTCGCTGGTTAATCACCGTTGGTGGATACCAAAAGGAGTTTACCTGAACGGGCGTGTCATTGAGATGACTAGCATTTTGGGCCCATTTTTTGCCGTTAGTGCGTTGCCTGATCATGCGATGTTCAAGGGCCAGCCTGATGTGGGGTGAGTACATTCTTGGTTGTTTAGTAGGTCAAAATGGGCTGTTGTGCTTATACTTTTTGTTGCCTGTCTGCAATGATGATTCAATTTATTTTTTAGTCTCTTGATATTTTCTCTTAATGGCATCTGAATTTTCACTCTGATTGTTGCGCCGCACTTTTCAGTAGCATAGCATCAAACTGTTTCGACAGTTTTGACTCTCTCTCTCTGTGCAACTAAAAATGCAGAGATAACTAAATGAATTATAGCTCAGTATGCATTAGAAATATATCCTCGAACTCCTTGTGTGCTGCCAGTATGAGGACTTCTTTTGGTACCAGCAAAAGTCAACTGGCTCACGAGTCAAGTAAAATTGACTGCACAATAGCGTAAGACGATACACCTCACTTACCCATGCAGTGAGAAAGGGCTTTCTTCTGTCCTTTTTCGTCCTTGTGATAATGGATGAAGGGAAAGAATTCACTACTTCAAGTCTTGTTCTCTGTTGGTTCCATTCTTGTCTTGTTGTTGGCCATTCATTCACCTCATCGATGTGACCTTTATGACTCTTAGTGGTTCAAAATTTGTGATTATGTTGCAGTCGAAAAGTGAACTGATGCTCCATGATTACTCGAAAGAAACATAAATTGACTGGAAAAGACATTATCTTGAAGCTGTAAATGCTGAAGAGCTTGTTAATTCTTGAGGGTGCACAATTACCTTGGCATTGTGCTTATCTCGTAACGTTGGATGTGAAGTAAATAGGCCTGCTTTATTAAACAACCCTTTCAGTTTTCATCCATGTAAAATTCTGTCAGCTCGATCTTATTGATGTTGGTTAAAGTGCTTGCAGTTCTGACACATGCTCTTAATTCTTAGTCCAATTGGGATGAGCAAATGGTTTTGTAGTCATCCAACTGGAACTTCTCCAACTTTAAAGAATTCTCTTCTAACACATTTCCTTTTAAGCACATTATTGTATTCTGTTCTGATCTTTGTATGCAAAACTTCTAGGACCACTTGTGCTATGTCCCCCGAAATTATTTTTAAAAAGGACTTATTTGCTGCCTTTAACCCTTGATGTGTTTTCAAGACTCAATTATAATTTATTGTGATGCTTGATTCTCTTAAAATACCAGCCAGCAGTGCTTTTCAGAAGCATCGACAAGACGGCCAGCTGATTTGTTATCTTCCTTCACCACAATCAAGACTGTCATGAACAACTTATACACTAGTCTGAAGGAAGTTCTTCTCTCTCTCCTTAAAAATGCTGATACTCGGGATAGTGTTCTGGAATATCTTGCAGAGGTTATCAACAAAAATGCCTCAAGGGCTCATATACAGGTAAAATCTTTCCTTCTGTTATGCACCTTGACAGAGTGGTCATGGCTGAAATCGTGCATGGAGAACATGCCCAGCCTGTTACATCAGTTGGCCCGATATTTGTTCCTGCTAGCCTGATTTTCGCTTTGCCATTATTTCTGTATCAGGTTGATCCAATATCCTGTGCAAGTTCAGGCATGTTTGTAAATCTCAGTGCTGTTATGCTTCAACTTTGTGAACCATTTATAGATAGGGATTTGTCGAAGAAGGATAAAATTGATCCGAAATATGTATTCTATAGCAACCGTTTGGATTGGAGGTAATGACTGTTCTACATGTATAATTGTCTGATTAAGTTTCCTTTGTTTTTACTGTTATTCTGCTAATTGTTGCTTCTCAACTATTTTAGACCCTTGACTGCCCTGCATGCATCCTCAGAAGAAGTTGCTGAATGGATTAATAAAGGTGATACTGAGAAGAATAGTAAGTCAGGTGAACATAATGAGGGGCAAAATCGGTTGTTACAATCTCAAGAGGCCACCAGCTCTGGCAGTGGACAACCAAGTGGTACTGAAAGGGCGAAGTATCCATTTATATGCGAATGCTTCTTTATGACTGCGAGGGTGCTTAATCTAGGTCTACTAAAAGCATTTTCTGACTTCAAGCATCTTGTTCAGGTGGTTGTTGCTATTTTTAGTTTCATATGCTTACATCTGGCTTTAGAAAATGAAACATATTTACCTGTAAGTTGTTTATAAGTTATATAATGCTTTTTTTTTTTGTCTTACACACCCAAATGATGATTTGATCAGGACATTTCAAGATGTGAAGATACTTTATCCACACTAAAAGATGCGCAAGGCCATACGCCTTCTCAACAATTGGATGTTGAGATTGCTCGCCTTGAAAAGGAAATGGAGCTATATTCCCAGAGAAACTTTGTTATGAAGCTCAGATACTGAGGGTAAGTTAGCTCTCTATTTTATTAGACAACCCGACTTCAGCAGTCGGATAAATAACCATTAACAATAGGATGAACTTGGTATTGTGATCTCTTTGTGGTACAGCTACAGCAGTTGATTATCTCCTGGTGAACAGTCTTCCCAAGCTTTCTTATCTATGGTGGTTGACTTTCATTCAGGCTCATTCATTAATTTTGTGAAATCATGCTCAAACATGGTTTTTATGGAAACCTTGCAAGAAACTAAGGATTCAACATTCTTTACCCCAAAAAAAAAAAAAAAACTAAGGATTCAATATTTAAGTGAAGATGTGCCTTTTCTTGCTTCCATACCAATACAGAATGATGGTCTTATCCCTTCATCAATTTAATTTAACTAGTTCACGTCACCTGTTGTGTAATTCAAGGATAAAGACCTCATTCAGTGGGCACTCTCTTTTTACCGATTAATGGTGGTATGGTTAGTCAATATGGTTGGTGGGTTCAAGATGCCGCTGCCATCAGACTGCCCAAAGGAATTTGCATGCATGCCTGAGCATTTTGTTGAAGATACAATGGAGTTGCTAATTTTTGCTTCAAGGATTCCAAGGGCTTTGGATGGAGTCCTGCTGGTATGTATTTCTCATCTCTTTCTAAGGTTTAGAGTACTCATTTTATCTAATATATTTCCTTTGCTGTATTTGCACGGCAGGATGATTTTATGAACTTTATAATCATGTTCATGGCAAGTCCACAATTCATTAGAAATCCATATCTCAGAGCAAAAATGGTCGAAGTTTTAAATTGCTGGATGCCTCGCAGGAGGTAATTTTGATTTCTCTCTATAAATCAGTTCTTCTGTTGATCTTAAATAAACAACTTTTACGATTTGATTGTATCTTCTGCAGTGGTTCATCCATTACAGCCTCTCTCTTCGAAGGGCACCAACTTTCCCTGCAATTTCTTGTGAGGAATCTTCTAAAGCTTTATGTGGATATAGAGTTCACAGGTTCTCATACGCAGGTTACCCCCTCTTTCAATGCATTATGGATATAATCGAAACTACCAAACCAACGCCCCCCTCCCCCTCTCTTCTCTCTTCCCTCTTCTTCCTTTCTTCCTCTTCTCTCTCCTTACCTGTATGGAAGAACTAGAAAGCAGACCATGTGAATATAGCACATGACACCAAATATAGTCCTTCCACTGTTAACAAAAATGCACAGTGAGAAAAGATATTATAAAATGTACACCTGACTTCATGATTTTCGATATGTTCATTGTTATTCTTTTGGTTACGTTGAGATATAATTATATATTCACTTCCCATTGTTCTCGACATTTCAAAAACTAGTATTCCTCAATTCGTCAGTTTATTGCGGTTTGTTTCTTTGCAGTTTTATGACAAGTTTAATATACGACATTATATCGCGGAGCTTCTAGAGTACCTGTGGCAGGTGCCCAGTCATCGTAACATCTGGAGACAGGTTGAATCAACATTATCCACTAATAATTATCTTCCTTTATCATTTACTCCGATACAAATATTATGTTCTTTTCTTGTTTGTATGAGATGCTGTACATATTTTTGTTATTGTAGATTGCCAAAGAAGAGGAAAAGGGTGTCTACCTTAATTTCTTGAACTTCCTGATTAACGATAGCATCTATCTGCTCGATGAAAGTCTCAACAAAATTCTTGAACTTAAATCGCTAGAAGCTGAGATGTCGAACACTGCAGAATGGGAACGTAGACCAGCACAAGAGAGGCAGGAAAGAACACGCCTATTCCACTCCCAGGAGAATGTGGGTTTACCTGTGCATATTCGCCTAAATGGTCGTTGAGATTTGCCTTTTAATGTACATTGTTTGACCTTGGCAGATAATTCGTATTGATATGAAATTGGCAAATGAAGATGTGAGCATGCTGGCATTTACTTCAGAACAAATTACAGCTCCTTTCTTGCTTCCTGAGATGGTAAGATCAGTGCAGATGCATGTTATTCCCCACATCTCACAATTTAAGCTGCAGGATTTTGCACGGTTTCAGTGTGTTTACCTTAAGAGCTGTTGCATAACTACATTGCAAGTATGATCTGCTGGATGTTTCCTTTCATTTCAGGTTGAAAGAGTAGCCAGCATGCTCAATTACTTCTTATTGCAACTTGTGGGTCCACAGAGAAAATCTCTGAGTCTGAAAGATCCTGAAAAGTACGAGTTTCGTCCAAAAGATTTGCTTAAACAGGTTGGAATCCATGAACTTTTTTCCCTTCCAACATATTAGTGCAAAGTCATTTTTTGTTTCTCTCATTTGATGATGGAAAGTCAGCTGGAAGTGAATAACCAAACAATTTAGCTAGCTTAATCTTGCGGATGGACAATTGTGAGAGTTAAGGAATTATGTTCTGATTGCCTGACATTTCTAGGTTGACACAATTTGTAAGATAATGGGAGGAAAAGCTCTTATGCTGTGGATCATTGTTGATTGATCTTGCAAGCTCTAATTGAGTGGTTGTACTTTCATCAGGAGGACAAAATTGCTGTTGCCTTTCAATATTTAACATGAATGTGGGTGTTGGTATGGTTGGCTAACAACCTTACCAGTTTCGTAATTAATTCTCAATTGTCTGGCTGCAGATTGTCCGAATGTATGTTCATCTGGCACGTGGTGATTCACAAAATATCTTCCCTGCTGCCATCTCTAAGGATGGCCGATCATACAACGAGCAGGTTATTTTCTTAAGGATGCTTTCTTTAGCATTGCATGAATGGAAAACAGTTGGAATTTTTTAGTATTTCATGGATTTTAGTATTGCCACTTATAAATCTGACATATTCTAATTGTTTGGAGAATATGCCAGTTGTTTAGTGCTGCAGCTGTAGTTCTTCGTAGGATCGGTGAAGATGGGAGGGTTGTAACGGAGTTTCTTGATCTTGGTGCAAAAGCTAAAGTTGCGGCAACTGAGGCCATGGACACTGAAGAGACTCTTGGAGAGATACCTGACGAATTTCTTGACCCAATTCAAGTATGCTATTCATTTCATTCAGTGAGGTTTGGAGTAAAGTTCTTTTGTAATTATCCACTTCTGTATAAGGACTGGATTAGCCTTCAGTCTCCATTGTTATAATGATTATAGTCTTTGGGCAAAGAGCTTGTTGGGTTGCATATACCTTCTCGTTCCAACTCTTGAGTAGTGATTTTCACCGCACTGATCTCACCTATAATCTTTTCAGTACACGTTGATGAAGGATCCAGTGATTTTACCTTCTTCGAGGATCACAGTGGACCGACCGGTGATTCAGAGGCATCTCCTCAGCGATACCGTAAATATTCTCTCGACAGTTTGATTGCGCCTACATCAACTGTTTTCCACTCTGTGCTGACCAAGGTTTAATTGCAGACTGACCCGTTCAACCGCTCCCAACTTACTGTGGACATGCTGATTCCCGACGTCGAGCTGAAGGCGAGAATTGAAGAGTTTATCAGGTCCCAAGAATCAAAGAAGCGTGGGGAGGGGATGGGCTTCCCTTCTTCCAAGGCAATGATACAAACCAATAATGAGGAGATGCTCGTTGATTAGGACCGTCGTTGTACTTGACTTGTCTGTCAAGTTTTAATTATAATTGTTAGTGGGATAATTATATGGTGTATCTATTATGATGCCTGCAGTTACGTGTAGAGATGTTTATCCACAGTTGTTTTGTTGATTCTGAAAGACCTGGCTCGGTCTGGCTTTTGTTACTTTCATACGAATTTCACAGGGAAGGTACTTCCATACGAATTTCACATTGAAGGAACGAAATTGATAGTTCTTTTGTTCTTAGAAATTTGTAGATGCCAGCGGCAGGACGGTGGAATGTGGTCAAGCCACTGGCTATAAACCATTATGATCTGTTTCCCCAGCATTTAACCTAAGAGACTTCTCATGAGGGAATTTCATGTCCATGCCGCGTCTAGCCTTTAGGGCCACTTTCGATCCTTTATCCCTGGCCTGGAGGGACTTCAGGCAGGAATTTTTTGGATTACCATAATAAAGCCACTTGCCTCTTTTTAAATAAGATACAAATGTCTTCCGTCAGACTTAGCAAAGGCGTGTGATCCATTGTCTTTCTAATGAAAAAATATGAGGGTATCATTAACGATATAATCGGGGCCCTGTGTAAGCCATGTGTTTTGGGACGAGTACAAGCTGCCCTTTCCCAAAAGATAAACTTGCGAGAGCTCCCTATCGATTTCAACTAGCGTGGGCAATTCACGAGCCCTCATGACAAAAGTGAGCCAAATTGCATCTCTCGTAGCAACAGTTACAGAGGGGTCCGGCGCAAGAATAGCATCTTCCAGCTCAAAGCAGCTCATGTAGTCGCAACCAGGCACTTCAATGCCATGGCAGATTTTTATCTCCTAGTTTTCCTGTCTCAAATTTGTAGAGAAGATTTTGCCGAGCTTTTGAGGCCCAAACGGTAACAATAAGACACCCAATTGGATCGTACTACTCAAAGTTTCGACATGAGAGTCGCATCCCTCCTCTTGGCATACTCATGAGCAATGCTTATGGCACTCTTGCTGTGACGTAGAGAGAATTCTGCAAGCAGGATTTGGCTCTCTTCCATTGTCAGATCACCATGTTGCCCCTGTCGAAAATACACGGTATTTTGATTTTAGTACTTCAACAAATAAAAAAATACAGGAAAAACCGATGTCAGATGTTAGCAGGAGCACTCTTGAGATCCGGAGATCAAGAACAGCCTCTTCATATAACATGTATAGACAGATCAATTAAGTAGTGACAACCAAGGAATCTGAGACATCAAAGTGCATAACTTCACTAAATGGCAAAATTGGCATATTGTAAAGTCAACCACGGAGGTTTCGGCGAGATGCCTCAAATATTCATATAGTCTTGTACCGAAAAGGTAAAAGAAAAGATTCCAATGCGAGAGTTCGTCAAAACAGCATGATGCATTGAATACCGCAGCAACAGTGACATTGAAGGAGTCTACCATCCCCTTCATCGGGATGCTGCAATGGAGATCCGACAACTGCAGGGCCTCGTCACTAATTCCCCTGCAGCGACTTTTGTTAAGCCTGCTCCACATATGGACGTGAGGAATGCGATCCTGTTCAGAGATAGTACCATAAAATTACCCCTGGACAAGGGCTCCCGGTGACTCCAGGTTTCATCTTCCAATTTTGAGAAGTCCGTTCACGTAAGTTGCGAATGGCTCAAAAAGGTCATCACTGAAAAATGGTATCTTTTTTGGCACCTTCGAACATCAGTTCTGACTGTTTGGTGCCTTTCTGTAATTTTTAGCTTCTCGAAGTGCAGCATGACTCAAAAGAAGTGATTTTTCAATATCTTTGAGCTTAGTTACGCTGTTTTGCTTTTTTGGGTTCATGAAAAGCAACAGAAAAGGTGAGAGATAAGTCTCCAGTTCAAGTCGTCGTTTTCAAAAACAATTGATCTGGTTTAATAGATTAGTAGTTCAGACAAGACAAAGTTTTGTAGTTTTTGTTTTCGTAGGTTTTATGTGATTTCTTGGAGAGAACAATAAATAATCGGGTGTGAAGTGAAAAAAGGATATACTTTTGCTTGCCGAATGAGCAAAGTTTCATCTGTCTTCTTATTGCTGCCCTTTGATGTTTCTTCTCCTTTTCTTTAAGAGGACAGATCCGTAAAGTTTCTTATTTAGTTGTTTCTTCTTCTGCGAGGAATATGTATCCTTGGATCTCTAAGGTGAATAATTAACTTTGAATATACGTAACAGAGTATTTTTATTTTAGGTATAGAGAAAATAGGCATGTCAGCATGGGTGCAGAGAAATGGTTGGACATTGAACTTTGGAACTCAACCCAAGAGTGCTTTAGTGTTCTCAGATCTCGCGGTTATCGAATTGCCACAACTCATTTGGCAACAGATGCGGTATTTGTCGATTCTGCCTCTTCCGTGAATTTCTCCTCTTACTAGTAACCGAATGCATTTCTTTTACGACTAGCACAGATGAAGTCTTCAGTTATTGTTACTTTGTTTTATGAAGCATAGATTCTGACAGCAAGAGACTTTATCAAGCAATTGTTGCTGAATGACAATATTGTTTTTTGCAGGTGTCCATCTATGATATGGATTGGTGTTATCCCACTGCAATTGTAGTTGGCAATGAGAATAGGTAGTTGTATTTATACTCATTCTTCATTCATCATGATAATTTTGTTGGCTGAACTGGTGTTTTTTTCACTCTAGAAGCAAAAACTATATCAAGTTTGTCTTTTCACAACAGACTAATTTGTTAATTCAGATCAATAGTTTTTGTTCACGACGACTTGATGTGTTGACTTCTTGGGTAACAATTCTGTTTAATTTTCTGGAACCCAAAAACGCAATATAGCAGAGCTAAAACAAGAGGGATCGAGAAATATTCTTTTGAGTCATGATGTGGTATCAAGAAGTTGTAGAGGTACATTTTGTCTTGCATTCAGTCTAGAATGTCATGTTGTGCAAGGCGGTTTATCTATATATTTTTCAGTGATGTGAAGTTGTGTTCCCATTTGTCAACTTAGTTTAGGCCTTCTCAAAATTGGAAGATGAAACCTGGAGTCACCGGGAGCCCTTGTCTCAGGGGTAATTTTATGGTACTATCTCTGAACAGGATCGCATATGTATGTCCATATGTGGAGCAGGCTTAACAAAAGTTCAATTGCAGGGGAATTAGTGACGAGGCCCTGCAGTTGTCGGATCTCCATTGCAGCATCCCGATGAAGGGGATGGTAGACTCCTTCAATGTCTCTGTTGCTGCGGGTATTCTAATGCATCATGCTGTTTGTGACAGAACTTCTCGATTGGTATGGCCTTTTCTTTTACCTTTTCATACAATGACTATATGAATATTTGTTCTTTCTATATTGAAACCAGCCCATGGTTGACTTTACAATATGCCAAATTTTGCCATTTAGTGAAGTTATGCACTTTGATGTCTCAGATTCCTTGGTTGTCACTACTTAATTGATCTGTCTATACATGTTATATGAAGAGGCTGTTCTTGATCTCCGTATCTCATTACGTGCTCCTGCTAACATCTGACATCGGTTTTTCCTGTATTTTTTTATTTGTTGAAGTACTAAAATCAAAATACCGTGTATTTTCGACAGGGGCAACATGGTGATCTGACAATGGAAGAGAGCCAAATCCTGCTTGCAGAATTCTCTCTACGTCACAGCAAGAGTGCCATAAGCATTGCTCATGAGTATGCCAAGAGGAGGGATGCGACTCTCATGTCGAAACTTTGAGTAGTACGATCCAATTGGGTGTCTTATTGTTACCGTTTGGGCCTCAAAAGCTCGGCAAAATCTTCTCTACAAATTTGAGACAGGAAAACTAGGAGATAAAAATCTGCCATGGCATTGAAGTGCCTGGTTGCGACTACATGAGCTGCTTTGAGCTGGAAGATGCTATTCTTGCGCCGGACCCCTCTGTAACTGTTGCTACGAGAGATGCAATTTGGCTCACTTTTGTCATGAGGGCTCGTGAATTGCCCACGCTAGTTGAAATCGATAGGGAGCTCTCGCAAGTTTATCTTTTTGGGAAAGGGCAGCTTGTACTCGTCCCAAAACACATGGCTTACACAGGGCCCCGATTATATCGTTAATGATACCCTCATATTTTTTCATTAGAAAGACAATGGATCACACGCCTTTGCTAAGTCTGACGGAAGACATTTGTATCTTATTTAAAAAGAGGCAAGTGGCTTTATTATGGTAATCCAAAAAATTCCTGCCTGAAGTCCCTCCAGGCCAGGGATAAAGGATCGAAAGTGGCCCTAAAGGCTAGACGCGGCATGGACATGAAATTCCCTCATGAGAAGTCTCTTAGGTTAAATGCTGGGGAAACAGATCATAATGGTTTATAGCCAGTGGCTTGACCACATTCCACCGTCCTGCCGCTGGCATCTACAAATTTCTAAGAACAAAAGAACTATCAATTTCGTTCCTTCAATGTGAAATTCGTATGGAAGTACCTTCCCTGTGAAATTCGTATGAAAGTAACAAAAGCCAGACCGAGCCAGGTCTTTCAGAATCAACAAAACAACTGTGGATAAACATCTCTACACGTAACTGCAGGCATCATAATAGATACACCATATAATTATCCCACTAACAATTATAATTAAAACTTGACAGACAAGTCAAGTACAACGACGGTCCTAATCAACGAGCATCTCCTCATTATTGGTTTGTATCATTGCCTTGGAAGAAGGGAAGCCCATCCCCTCCCCACGCTTCTTTGATTCTTGGGACCTGATAAACTCTTCAATTCTCGCCTTCAGCTCGACGTCGGGAATCAGCATGTCCACAGTAAGTTGGGAGCGGTTGAACGGGTCAGTCTGCAATTAAACCTTGGTCAGCACAGAGTGGAAAACAGTTGATGTAGGCGCAATCAAACTGTCGAGAGAATATTTACGGTATCGCTGAGGAGATGCCTCTGAATCACCGGTCGGTCCACTGTGATCCTCGAAGAAGGTAAAATCACTGGATCCTTCATCAACGTGTACTGAAAAGATTATAGGTGAGATCAGTGCGGTGAAAATCACTACTCAAGAGTTGGAACGAGAAGGTATATGCAACCCAACAAGCTCTTTGCCCAAAGACTATAATCATTATAACAATGGAGACTGAAGGCTAATCCAGTCCTTATACAGAAGTGGATAATTACAAAAGAACTTTACTCCAAACCTCACTGAATGAAATGAATAGCATACTTGAATTGGGTCAAGAAATTCGTCAGGTATCTCTCCAAGAGTCTCTTCAGTGTCCATGGCCTCAGTTGCCGCAACTTTAGCTTTTGCACCAAGATCAAGAAACTCCGTTACAACCCTCCCATCTTCACCGATCCTACGAAGAACTACAGCTGCAGCACTAAACAACTGGCATATTCTCCAAACAATTAGAATATGTCAGATTTATAAGTGGCAATACTAAAATCCATGAAATACTAAAAAATTCCAACTGTTTTCCATTCATGCAATGCTAAAGAAAGCATCCTTAAGAAAATAACCTGCTCGTTGTATGATCGGCCATCCTTAGAGATGGCAGCAGGGAAGATATTTTGTGAATCACCACGTGCCAGATGAACATACATTCGGACAATCTGCAGCCAGACAATTGAGAATTAATTACGAAACTGGTAAGGTTGTTAGCCAACCATACCAACACCCACATTCATGTTAAATATTGAAAGGCAACAGCAATTTTGTCCTCCTGATGAAAGTACAACCACTCAATTAGAGCTTGCAAGATCAATCAACAATGATCCACAGCATAAGAGCTTTTCCTCCCATTATCTTACAAATTGTGTCAACCTAGAAATGTCAGGCAATCAGAACATAATTCCTTAACTCTCACAATTGTCCATCCGCAAGATTAAGCTAGCTAAATTGTTTGGTTATTCACTTCCAGCTGACTTTCCATCATCAAATGAGAGAAACAAAAATGACTTTGCACTAATATGTTGGAAGGGAAAAAAGTTCATGGATTCCAACCTGTTTAAGCAAATCTTTTGGACGAAACTCGTACTTTTCAGGATCTTTCAGACTCAGAGATTTTCTCTGTGGACCCACAAGTTGCAATAAGAAGTAATTGAGCATGCTGGCTACTCTTTCAACCTGAAATGAAAGGAAACATCCAGCAGATCATACTTGCAATGTAGTTATGCAACAGCTCTTAAGGTAAACACACTGAAACCGTGCAAAATCCTGCAGCTTAAATTGTGAGATGTGGGGAATAACATGCATCTGCACTGATCTTACCATCTCAGGAAGCAAGAAAGGAGCTGTAATTTGTTCTGAAGTAAATGCCAGCATGCTCACATCTTCATTTGCCAATTTCATATCAATACGAATTATCTGCCAAGGTCAAACAATGTACATTAAAAGGCAAATCTCAACGACCATTTAGGCAATATGCACAGGTAAACCCACATTCTCCTGGGAGTGGAATAGGCGTGTTCTTTCCTGCCTCTCTTGTGCTGGTCTACGTTCCCATTCTGCAGTGTTCGACATCTCAGCTTCTAGCGATTTAAGTTCAAGAATTTTGTTGAGACTTTCATCGAGCAGATAGATGCTATCGTTAATCAGGAAGTTCAAGAAATTAAGGTAGACACCCTTTTCCTCTTCTTTGGCAATCTACAATAACAAAAATATGTACAGCATCTCATACAAACAAGAAAAGAACATAATATTTGTATCGGAGTAAATGATAAAGGAAGATAATTATTAGTGGATAATGTTGATTCAACCTGTCTCCAGATGTTACGATGACTGGGCACCTGCCACAGGTACTCTAGAAGCTCCGCGATATAATGTCGTATATTAAACTTGTCATAAAACTGCAAAGAAACAAACCGCAATAAACTGACGAATTGAGGAATACTAGTTTTTGAAATGTCGAGAACAATGGGAAGTGAATATATAATTATATCTCAACGTAACCAAAAGAATAACAATGAACATATCGAAAATCATGAAGTCAGGTGTACATTTTATAATATCTTTTCTCACTGTGCATTTTTGTTAACAGTGGAAGGACTATATTTGGTGTCATGTGCTATATTCACATGGTCTGCTTTCTAGTTCTTCCATACAGGTAAGGAGAGAGAAGAGGAAGAAAGGAAGAAGAGGGAAGAGAGAAGAGAGGGGGAGGGGGGCGTTGGTTTGGTAGTTTCGATTATATCCATAATGCATTGAAAGAGGGGGTAACCTGCGTATGAGAACCTGTGAACTCTATATCCACATAAAGCTTTAGAAGATTCCTCACAAGAAATTGCAGGGAAAGTTGGTGCCCTTCGAAGAGAGAGGCTGTAATGGATGAACCACTGCAGAAGATACAATCAAATCGTAAAAGTTGTTTATTTAAGATCAACAGAAGAACTGATTTATAGAGAGAAATCAAAATTACCTCCTGCGAGGCATCCAGCAATTTAAAACTTCGACCATTTTTGCTCTGAGATATGGATTTCTAATGAATTGTGGACTTGCCATGAACATGATTATAAAGTTCATAAAATCATCCTGCCGTGCAAATACAGCAAAGGAAATATATTAGATAAAATGAGTACTCTAAACCTTAGAAAGAGATGAGAAATACATACCAGCAGGACTCCATCCAAAGCCCTTGGAATCCTTGAAGCAAAAATTAGCAACTCCATTGTATCTTCAACAAAATGCTCAGGCATGCATGCAAATTCCTTTGGGCAGTCTGATGGCAGCGGCATCTTGAACCCACCAACCATATTGACTAACCATACCACCATTAATCGGTAAAAAGAGAGTGCCCACTGAATGAGGTCTTTATCCTTGAATTACACAACAGGTGACGTGAACTAGTTAAATTAAATTGATGAAGGGATAAGACCATCATTCTGTATTGGTATGGAAGCAAGAAAAGGCACATCTTCACTTAAATATTGAATCCTTAGTTTTTTTTGTTTTTTGGGGTAAAGAATGTTGAATCCTTAGTTTCTTGCAAGGTTTCCATAAAAACCATGTTTGAGCATGATTTCACAAAATTAATGAATGAGCCTGAATGAAAGTCAACCACCATAGATAAGAAAGCTTGGGAAGACTGTTCACCAGGAGATAATCAACTGCTGTAGCTGTACCACAAAGAGATCACAATACCAAGTTCATCCTATTGTTAATGGTTATTTATCCGACTGCTGAAGTCGGGTTGTCTAATAAAATAGAGAGCCAACTTACCCTCAGTATCTGAGCTTCATAACAAAGTTTTTCTTGGGAATATAGCTCCATTTCCTTTTCAAGGCGAGCAATCTCAACATCCAATTGTTGAGAAGGCGTATGGCCTTGCGCATCTTTTAGTGTGGATAAAGTATCTTCACATCTTGAAATGTCCTGATCAAATCATCATTCGGGTGTGTAAGACAAAAAAAAAAAGCATTATATAACTTATAAACAACTTACAGGTAAATATGTTTCATTTTCTAAAGCCAGATGTAAGCATATGAAACTAAAAATAGCAACAACCACCTGAACAAGATGCTTGAAGTCAGAAAATGCTTTTAGTAGACCTAGATTAAGCACCCTCGCAGTCATAAAGAAGCATTCGCATATAAATGGATACTTCGCCCTTTCAGTACCACTTGGTTGTCCACTGCCAGAGCTGGTGGCCTCTTGAGATTGTAACAACCGATTTTGCCCCTCATTATGTTCACCTGACTTACTATTCTTCTCAGTATCACCTTTATTAATCCATTCAGCAACTTCTTCTGAGGATGCATGCAGGGCAGTCAAGGGTCTAAAATAGTTGAGAAGCAACAATTAGCAGAATAACAGTAAAAACAAAGGAAACTTAATCAGACAATTATACATGTAGAACAGTCATTACCTCCAATCCAAACGGTTGCTATAGAATACATATTTCGGATCAATTTTATCCTTCTTCGACAAATCCCTATCTATAAATGGTTCACAAAGTTGAAGCATAACAGCACTGAGATTTACAAACATGCCTGAACTTGCACAGGATATTGGATCAACCTGATACAGAAATAATGGCAAAGCGAAAATCAGGCTAGCAGGAACAAATATCGGGCCAACTGATGTAACAGGCTGGGCATGTTCTCCATGCACGATTTCAGCCATGACCACTCTGTCAAGGTGCATAACAGAAGGAAAGATTTTACCTGTATATGAGCCCTTGAGGCATTTTTGTTGATAACCTCTGCAAGATATTCCAGAACACTATCCCGAGTATCAGCATTTTTAAGGAGAGAGAGAAGAACTTCCTTCAGACTAGTGTATAAGTTGTTCATGACAGTCTTGATTGTGGTGAAGGAAGATAACAAATCAGCTGGCCGTCTTGTCGATGCTTCTGAAAAGCACTGCTGGCTGGTATTTTAAGAGAATCAAGCATCACAATAAATTATAATTGAGTCTTGAAAACACATCAAGGGTTAAAGGCAGCAAATAAGTCCTTTTTAAAAATAATTTCGGGGGTACATAGCACAAGTGGTCCTAGAAGTTTTGCATACAAAGATCAGAACAGAATACAATAATGTGCTTAAAAGGAAATGTGTTAGAAGAGAATTCTTTAAAGTTGGAGAAGTTCCAGTTGGATGACTACAAAACCATTTGCTCATCCCAATTGGACTAAGAATTAAGAGCATGTGTCAGAACTGCAAGCACTTTAACCAACATCAATAAGATTGAGCTGACAGAATTTTACATGGATGAAAACTGAAAGGGTTATTTAATAAAGCAGGCCTATTTACTTCACATCCAATGTTACGAGATAAGCACAATGCCAAGGTAATTGTGCACCCTCAAGAATTAACAAGCTCTTCAGCATTTACAGCTTCAAGATAATGTCTTTTCCAGTCAATTTATGTTTCTTTCGAGTAATCATGGAGCATCAGTTCACTTTTCGACTGCAACATAATCACAAATTTTGAACCACTAAGAGTCATAAAGGTCACATCGATGAGGTGAATGAATGGCCAACAACAAGACAAGAACGGAACCAACAGAGAACAAGACTTGAAGTAGTGAATTCTTTCCCTTCATCCATTATCACAAGGACGAAAAAAGGACAGAAGAAAGCCCTTTCTCACTGCATGGGTAAGTGAGGTGTATCGTCTTACGCTATTGTGCAGTCAATTTTACTTGACTCGTGAGCCAGTTGACTTTTGCTGGTACCAAAAGAAGTCCTCATACTGGCAGCACACAAGGAGTTCGAGGATATATTTCTAATGCATACTGAGCTATAATTCATTTAGTTATCTCTGCATTTTTAGTTGCACAGAGAGAGAGAGTCAAAACTGTCGAAACAGTTTGATGCTATGCTACTGAAAAGTGCGGCGCAACAATCAGAGTGAAAATTCAGATGCCATTAAGAGAAAATATCAAGAGACTAAAAAATAAATTGAATCATCATTGCAGACAGGCAACAAAAAGTATAAGCACAACAGCCCATTTTGACCTACTAAACAACCAAGAATGTACTCACCCCACATCAGGCTGGCCCTTGAACATCGCATGATCAGGCAACGCACTAACGGCAAAAAATGGGCCCAAAATGCTAGTCATCTCAATGACACGCCCGTTCAGGTAAACTCCTTTTGGTATCCACCAACGGTGATTAACCAGCGACTTTGCGCCCATCGGGAAACTCACTAAAAGCATCAATGCCCTCAACGGCTGCTGAAAATTCCCAAGAGCAGACACCTTAAGCACACTGCCCCTCAAATCCTCATACAACTGCTTCAATATAGGGTCCAAGCTATCGAAATCCGAGTCTCCGAAAAACTCCTCCAGAAACCCGGGAGGTGGCTTAATGCCTTCACTGGTGCTGGCAAAGCCCTCCACCGTACTGGCCACCTTGCCAAAAACATAAGGCAACAATGGCGAAACATTTGATTTACTCGCACTGGCATCCGAATTCGCACCACCGAACAACTCGGGATTCCCCAAATGGATCCTACAATACGACACCGCCAACTTCTTAGCTTGTTTCACCACATCCTCCATTTCCGACTTCACATTCTTATCCTTCATCGAACCGATCTTCCTACCTTCATCGAATGCACGACTATAGCACCCAATTAGGTACTGAAAAGGAGGTTCCGCGTTAGGGAAGCTACCTGAGAGACGATCGATGAGGACTCGCTCCATCAAATCTCGCGAGAGCCTCAGTTCTTTCCCCTCGCTGAGGACCTCCGCGGCCGTGAGCTCCAAGTACACGATCCGAGGGTCGGTCTCGGACGAACCGCCCAGAGTGACAAGGAATATCTTGCGCAGGATGATGTCCTCGATCTCCTGAGGCGATCTCTGAGGCTTCTGAGTGGACATGATCTAGAAAGGAAGAAGCTTTTCCGCTTCTGATTCAGAGGGTTTTGCACAAAAGCGTAGCTGGAAAATCAGTGGATGAATCAAATGCTCGAATTGAGAGAGAGAATGAAAAGAAGTTCCTTTCTTGGGAGTGTCGGAGACGGATGAGGTTCCAAGAGAAGCTACGGGAGGAGTTCAAGATTTTCCCATGGATTTTCTCGAGAAAACGAATGCGAAGTCTCTGTGTTTTGCTGCTCGCAAGAAGGAAGACTTAGGACACAAGTCGACGATGACGTGGAACTGAAAAATTAGCTCGGCCAAAACGACGGCGCTTCTGCTCATGCTCGATGGGCAGTTTGTGTCGTGGATCAAATAACGCTGCCGATATCGTTTCTGTTTTGAAATAACTTTGGAAACAAATATACTTTTCTATTTCTGCTCCCGACAACGATTTTTGAGAACGGACACGCGTTTGGTAATTGTATAAAATTTCTGTTCTCAAAACAAAAAAAGGAATAGAAACACATTTGATATTTGCAAAAAAAAAAGTATGTTCCTAATTTGTTCATTCAATTATGTTTCTAATTTTTTTAATATGGACAAGATCAACTATAAAAAAATGAAAGAGGAGATGAATTAGAATTAAATAATGAGAACATGAAATATGTATTCGATAGATAGGAAAAATTATAATTACGAGTCATACATAAATGTTCCCAAGTAGATAAAAATGTGATTACATGATTGAAATATTCAAATTCATGGAATTTCGGGCATATCATAATCCCTTGCCATTTTATTTGCAAGATTTTGATGGAGACCAAATATATAACTGATGTAACTAATAATTTTTTATTAGTAGAGCCATTACTCATCATACATTGGGCCTGTTTGGTTTAGCTTTGGACAAATGTCTTTGAAAAAATGCAAATATTTTTTAGTTAAATGGATTTAGTGAAATTCAAATACTACTTGGTAAACTGAAATTAAAAAGTGCATTTGGATGCAACTTTGACATAAATGTTGTTTGGTAAAAAAAAAATACTTAGTAAATAATTCGATTTCTCAATTAATTTTGATTATTTTGAATTTTTTTTTATTTTTGAATATTTTATTATTTTATTTTATTTTTAATTATTTATTTTTTCACAAAATCATTTTTATTTTTAATTATTTTATTTTTAATTACCTTCTTTAATTTTTTATTTTAAATTATTATTATTTATTTTAATTTATTTTTTTATTTAATTATTTTTATTTTAAATTACTTTCAAGAAAGCATTCCTAATTATTTCTGAAAAATGTTCCAAACGTATTTCTAAAAAGTGTTCCTAGAACACAGAGGTAAGCGTTTTTTTGTTTCTTATTTCTATTCCAAAAGTGTTTCTATTTGTTAAGAGTGTTCTCAAAACACTTTGGAAACACTTTTTTACCATGCACATTTTTTATCCCAAAATGTGGGAAAAGAAACACTTTTCCTGAAGCGTTACCATACGCAGCCTAAAAGTATCGCGTCATCAATCAATCCAAAGGAAACTCATTGAAGCCGTTAGATCGTAAAGAGGCTTAATCTCTACCATCGGATTTGATTGACAATGATTGATGATCTCAACCGCCGGATGAATCTAATCTCCACCATGGGATTAATGTGACGAGCATCCTCTATCGTTATATCAAGTAAATCTCTACCCTCGGATTAACTAGATGAGAATTGACTTTCTCTACCATTAGATCGTGTAGTGGATCAACAGTTATAATAAAAGGCCCTTTAGTATAAATAGAGGAGTCATCTCCCTCATTTGTATCATCCACTTCAATTAAGCAATACAAGTATTCTAGATCTAGGGGATTCGAGCAAGTGACTCGCAAGAAAAGGGTTAGCTTAGGCTCTCCAATGATCCAAGGGAACCTAAGTTGCCGCACGAATCGACCCTCAAAAGTCGGCCTGTAACTAAGTGGTATCAAAGTGAGTAGAGAAGATCACGCTGCCGTAGATGATGAAATTCCCCACGAGAAGGTTTCGCAAAGGGTGACTCGTGGGAGATCTAAGTCCCAAAAGAGGGACGTTTCATCGGACGTCATATCCGCCATCGATGAAAAACTCACTAGAATGAGAGCCTTCATGATGGAGTTCGTTGATGGTGATGACATGAAGGAGTAAATCAATGAGGTCAAAAAGACGGTCCGCCAAGGCTTCACCATCGTTACCAATGAAACCGTGGCTCCGTTACATACGAAAGACAAAACCTCAAAGCCTCGATGGATGCCTCGAAGTTGGATAGCTCCCACCAAGCTAAGGTTGAAGCTTTGAAGGTGGAGGTCCAACAACTTAAGATTGAGCTAATTTTGTGCAAGTCTAGCGTCGCGAACGATATCTTGCCCATTCAAATGGTGCCGAAGATAGAGGTGTCAAAAACCAAGCCATTCAAGGGGGATTGATCTGCCAAAGAGGTGGACAACTTTCTTTGAAGCATGGAGCGATACTTCAATGCCCTTGGAATCCAAGATGAGTTGGCCAAGGTATGAAACACATCTATGTTCATAACTAATAATGCCATACTTTGGTGGCATAATGTTTATGATGAGGCCAAGCGAGGTGCCTATCCCATCAACACATGGGATGATTTCGTCAAGGAGTTTTGGGACTATTTTTTTCTTGAATTCGCTCAACAAGAGGCCTGTAGCAAGCTCCATCGCCTCGAGCAAAGAGGTACGGTTCGAGAGTATGTGAAGGAATTCACTGAACTCAAGCTCAAAATTCCCAACCTTGAGGAGGACGAGACTTTCGTAGCATTCATGGATGGATTGAAGCTATGGGCACAACTTAAGCTCAAGCAAAGGGACATTTGAAGTATCTCGAATGCGCTCACTGTAGCCGAGTCTCTCACTGACTTCACCAAAGCCGATTCCTAAAAGTCAAAAGGAAATGGGTGGAGATCGGTGTTGACACCTGATTTTTAATCATCTTTTCTTTTTTAAAAAAATTAATGAAAAATCAATAAAAAAATTTCATAAAATTGAAAAATCAACTTTGGGGACCTTGGGCAAGCCTAGGGAACCGATTTTGACCAAAAAATGATTTTTCATATTTTCAGTATTTTTCGATATTTTTATTTTCAAAGATTAATAGAAAATCCAAAAAAAATTCATAAAATTGAAAAATCAACTTTGGGGACCTTGGCCAAGCCTAGGGAACCAATTTTGACCAAAAAATGATTTTTCATATTTTTTGTATTTTGTATATATTTTAGATATTAGGAAAAAATTTAATAAATAATAGCATTTGAGGCCACAAAAATACATAAAAATAGTCAATATTTTTCTTTTAAATTCCTTTTTATGATTGGCCATCGCAAATTAAAAAAAAAAAAAATCCAATTCGGGATCGTGTATTTCTTCGCGAGCATAATCTCGAATCGGGCCAAAAATAATAATAATAATAATAATAATTCAATTTGAGTTAATTTATTTTCACTTTTCACTTTTAGGAGTTGTGACATTATTATTTAATATTTCAAATTTTCATCTTGGCCCAATTGGATCCGAAACGACTCATTTTTACCCTCGGTGACCATACCTTGACAACTTCGAGTGCTGAGGATTGTCTCAACGGCAAAGCCAAGACCTAAGCAGATATCGCTCTCGGTCGTCTCTTTGATAAGTGGGGTTTCATCAAATGATTGGAATAAACGTGCCCTCGACGCTATTGGTCTCGAGATTCTATTTTTCGTGATTCCTTATATAAGGAACAAGTTTTGACCTTGCAGTAGACGCCCTAAAGAATCTCGTTGCTAAATCCCAAGTTTCGTCAAGGCAAGAGCACTACACCGAGCCCTATCATGAAATAAATTGGGACACAGCAAGGAATACTGCAGCAGAGAGGGATTTATACTACCCCCCATCTAGAGTACAAGATATGCTATAGGGGTTTCCTCACCACATCGCGGAGCCAGCTTCGAAACACTAACCGTTTTCCATGATAAGAAAGAAAGCGCTGAAAGTGGCGGTCAAACACGTGCATCATGAGGAAGAGGACAGCAGATACTTGACCATTAGATGCGTGAAAAATTTTATGCTTGATTGCCTGTAGGGTGAAAGACCCGAGTTCGGAGGCCAACTCACGAGACGACATGCCCATTGAGAATTCCCCAAAAAGAAAGAAAGAGGAATGGAGCATACAGAAAGATGTCGGCCACACATAAAAAAGGGTGGAGAAAAGCATCTCCGAGGGCACATGCAAGGGGGTGAAGACAAAAGGAGGAGATTATTGTTTTTAGAGAGGAGGCCAGCTGGTCCAATGGATGGGCAAGAAAAGGGAAGGCACTCCATCGAAAGGAAAGAACACGAAGAAGTGGAGGGCCTGTGGTGTGTCAAGTTGGTGAGATACCGAGGTGGTCAAAAGGAGCAATGGAGACGGACTGGTGGAGTGAGGGAGGAGGTCTCGGTTGAAAATTGGATGGCGAGGCCGGCCATACATGAAGACGAGGATGCTTATTGAGGGAGGAGACGGGGGGAGGCCGCTCTCTGGGGGATCTCAGGTCAGAACTCAAAGCCAACGGCGGAAGCCTTGAACAAAAAGAAAAATCACACCTTGCCGTGCCGATCCCAGTCGGAATCACTTCATCAGTTTCAGGACTCCTTGAACACGTCCCAGCCTCTATCGTCCTCCACCTCATCTTTCTTCTTCACCATCACCAGCGACGGTATCGTCTTCAACAGCTAGCAGACGATGTCGTTCCCGACGACGTTCGCCATGTAACCAGGCTCATAGGGAGAAGTGCGTCTACTTGATCGCGAGAAGTCGCGTCACTATCGTCAATGTCTGGCTCCATCATTTCGCGAAACCCGTCGCCGCGGTAGCCATTGGAAGGTCAGAAATGGTTATCCCACAACAAGCAAGGAAGACACGGCCAAGTAACGTGGAAGATAAGCTCGAAACCAAGAATGCTGATTTCTCGGTAGCGTGCATGTTCATGCATGTGTGGGTAGGCATTGGTTTAGTGGGAATGAAGGACGTTCCTGTCAAAAATGGCGGGGGAAGTGAAGCCCAGGGCGAACAAGGTTCCGCGAGCACGTACGTGGAGGTGGAGCTGGACGGGCAGCGGCATCGAGCACACGAAGACATCGACGTGCTCACTTTCCTGCAGTATTTGATGACATCCGGGATCGAGGAAGATGAAGACTTCGTGCGTTTGGGTCTACTTGGAGTTTCGCCATCATCCATCACCATGAGATCTATACCTCTGCCTCTGCTCAGCTCGCATTTGATAAACCGCCGATGTCACCCACTTCAGGCCGCCGGATCACCATCATTCAAGTTCATTTCCGAGCTGCTTTTTGGATTCGCCGCCCAGGTAATCACCTCTGGTCCAAAGGACCACACAGACATCGAGTCATTGCCGAAAGCATGAAAATTATGCCACGGTGTTGAGCGAATTCCTAGCATGGGAGAAGAAGTTATATGACGAAATGAAGGGCCAAAAGTCGAAGTGCTTGCCGACTATCTAGTGCCATTTGACAAACCGATGGATAAAGCTCAAGAGGTATGGCATGCGGTATTCATTTCATTTGAGCAAGTTCGTTCGGTATAATTTGCTATGTATTCCTCTTATATAACAAGTTCCACGATGAGATTTGGTTGTCCAAATTTTTTATGCGTCATGATTAAGTTTGCATGGATATGTTTCTGAATTTATAGTGGTTATGAATTCTTTGAAGGTTTTCAATGCTCTACGGACTGTGAATCACGTCTTGGTTGAATTCCGATTGAACCAAGTCGAGTAAGATAGGTCGCGATGTGAATAATGAATTGAATAATGACGATTGGGCTTTAGTTTCGATTGACATGATCGCCGAGTTGATGATTTTTGTGATTTTTTGTTTCTTGTATTAGCCGTCCGGTGAATTGCTCATGCGTACGATTTTTTTGAGTTTTGATTCGGTCATCCATTGCGAATATTTTGCCTGCTCATCTCTCATGTTGAACTGTATTTAGAACCTGTTCTCCACCTTCCTATGTCCATTTTATGTGCATGGATTGCTAAAAAACCTAGATGAACTCTCCTGCACCTTGGTCCCTATCATGAATTCCCACTGGTCAAACGAGCAACTATTGATGATCGTGGATGTTCAGGTAAGTCTCATTTCACCTCTGGATGCTAGTTGTTTGGTCAGACATGAGAAACGAATGACTGAAATAAAAGCTTGGAAACTTGTCGAAATTTGCATTTTTAGACGAAATAGTTGGGGTGATCTCAGGCGATGTCAAGGTGGGTTTAATTCTCTAAATGCTGATGCTTACCATGATTATACATCACAATAGTCTTTACATAGGGGCGCATTTTGTTTCAATACATGCTTTTAAATTTTCCACTTTCAGTGCTCTTCATTACCGTGCATGCATAACATGGTGAACATGACAATTAATGTTGATTATGCCTTGCAATTGGTAAAGCTTGCTTAATGGATTTGTTAATTTCCTACCGCTACTCACGATTTTCCTGTTTCAATGTGAGCGCTGCAATATCAAGTCAAAGGAAGCTGTCTTTTGAGCGAATTCACATGCGGACCATACCTCAAGAGAGGAGAACGAAGCTTCCCTTGCGTCGAGTGTGGGCGAATCCCCATCCCAGGTGGTTCAAAACTCGGAGCTCGGTCGTTAAGTTTGGCGCGAATTCATTAGGGAAAGGCAATCTTGTCAATTCATTCTGGTCCGCCGTTCAATTACCATCACAAGCCAGCATTGAGTATATCAGATATTCACCACAACTCATGGACGGACAACGTCGACGATCAATAAGAAATTGATTGCTGGGGGAACCGGGTCAAGAATCGCAAGAAATTGAAAGCTAAATGCCTTTTTTTTTTCTTTTTTCTTTTATCTTATTCTATTTATTTATTTGTTATCATTGTTACTATTATTACTATTATGATTATTATTATTATGATTATTATTATGGTTATTATTATTATCATTATTATTATTATTAAACGAGTGCAAGTCTTTCACCTTCTCCATTTCCTCATATTTTATGTCAGGTAAAAAGGAAGACCCCATATCAATGGTAAATCCCATGAAGGTGCAAAATCGGCTGAGACAAGCTCCTAAGTGTCCATCAATTTCTCAGCTGATCTGTGACTAAAAGTCCCTTTTAATTCAAAAGAGACTCTTTATATTGGGAACATAGAGAGCGAAAATCAATTATAAAAATCCCTCCCAAAAAAATGGGAGATAAGTGCTCTTCACTCTTCTGGTTTTAGGTGCAGATTAGCACATATTTTGTATACTGACACTTCTTTCTATTTTATGTCAGGCAACCGCAGCTCTACATCAACGGTCAATCCTATGGAAGCACAAAAATGGCTTGGAGGAGTCCTCAAGCGCGCATAAATTTTAAATTGTTGAATCAATTTGTTGTAATTTATTTTCAAAGAACTCAAACCCCAGAATGGAGAGGCAAAGCACATCCACTAGAGGTCATTTAAATACATGCAATTTAAATACCTGCACCATAAATCCCATAGGGAAGAGCCAAGCCAATGCTTAGCCTCCCATTGGAGGTTTTTACTTACTGTAATTTAAATACTTGCAATTTAAATACCTGCACCATAAATCCCAAAGGGAAGAGCCAAGCCAATGCTTAGCCTCCCATTGGAGGTTTTTTTACTTACTATAATTTAAATACCTGCAATTTAAATACCTGCACCATAAATCCCAAAGGGAAGAGCCAAGCCAATGCTTAGCCTCCCATTGGAGGTTTTTTACTTACTGTAATTTAAATACCTGCAATTTAAATACCTACACCATAAATCCCAAAGGGAAGAGCCAAGCCAGTGCTTAGCCTCCCATTGGAGGTTTTTACTTACAGTAGTTTAAATACCTGCAATTTAAATACCTGTACCTTAAATCCCGAAGGGAAGAGCCAAGCCAATGTTTAGCCTCCCATTGGAGGTTTTTACTTACAATAGTTTAAATACCTACAATTTAAATGCCTGCACCTTAAATCCCAAGGGGAAGAGCCAAGCCAATGCTTAGCCTCCCATTGGAGGTTTTTACGTACAGCAGTTTAAATACCTGCACCTTAAATCCCAAGGGGAAGAGCCAAGCCAAGCCTGGGCCATCCATTGGAGGTGTTTATTCACTGTCATTTACTGCCTGTAATTTAAATTCTTGCACCATCAGACCCCAGAATGGGTAGGCCGAGTCAAGGCCGAGTCCCTCGTTGGAGGTTGTAATATTGCATAGAAGTCGTTAGCTTGCTCCCTCTTCCGGCTTCAGGGAATATATCGCATCTTCTGACATTGTATTTATATTCAGAATGTTCCGCATCGTCAGTCTTATTCAATTCGAAAATATTAAAAAATATATATATCATTCATATGCATTTCACATAGTGTAGTTCATGTGTATTTGGTCATGTCGTATTCGCATTTATATTGTCATTGATTTATGCGTATTCATATAGAAAATTCAAAACGGGCCATCTCAACTGGCTAATCTTATTTTTAATGATCCATTCGCGTGTCGCGTCCGCATGTCCAGATTCATTTATCGTATGCGAATGTCCGCGTTTGCATTTTCACGTATGCATGTTACGTATACATGTCCACGTACGCATGTCGCGTACGCACGTCCGCGTCCGTATGTCCTCGTTCTCACGTCCACGTATGCATGTCGCATACGCACGTCCACGTATGCATGTAGCATACGCACGTTCACGTCCGCATGTTCGCGTTCTCACGTCCGCATGTTACGCATGCACGTCCACGTCCGCATGTTCGCGTTCTCACGTGCACGTACGCATGTCGTATACGCTCGTCCATATTCGCATGCCCTCGTTCGCACGTCTACGTATGCATGTCGCGTACTCGCGTCCACGTACGCATGTCGCATACGCACATCCGCGTACGCTCATTCACGTATACATGTCCCGTCTATACGTTTACGTATGCATGTCATGTATACACGTCCATGTATGTATGTCCGCATTCTCACGTCCATGTATGCATATCGCGTGCGCACGTCCATGTACGCATGTCACATATATACGTCCATGTACGCATGTCCGCGTTCGCACGTCCACGCACGCATGTTGCGTTTGCACGTTTACGTATGCATGTTCCTGTTTGCACATCCCCGTACGCATGTCACGTTGACACAGCCACGTATGCATGTCGTGTTTGTATATTGTATTCGGGTATCTTTGCATCTACATGTCGTATTCGTACGTTTTCGGATCCGTATAATTTTATTCGTATATTTTTGTATATGCCTGTATATATGCACATACCTATATTCGCAAGTCCGCATAGGTATGTCCACATACATATCTGTGTTCGCATGTCCAGATTCATTTATCGTATGCGGATGTCCGCGTTTGCATTTTCACGTACGCATGTTACGTATACATGTCCACATACGTATGTAGTGTCTGCACGTCCGCTTTCGTATGCCACATACGCATATCTGTGTTCGCATGTTGCATTCATATATCTACGTTCGTGTTCCATACTTGCGTGTCCATGCTTGCATGTGACGCATGTTCGCATGCGACGCATGTTGACGTTTGCATGTCATATTTTATATCTATGCTCGCATATTCATGACTGCATGTCTGCATTTATACGTATAAGTTCGCGCGTCTGTGTGTATATATTCATGTTTTGCTTATCCATGCATCCATTAACATCTATGCATTTCATCTAAAAAGTGAAAATACAACAAAGAGAACACCTCACTAGAGCCTTAGGAGTAAACCAATCCTGAGTTGCCAAATTAGGATATCCATGAAATTAAGGTACCGAAAGGGCATTAGTTTTAATTAACTAGTGTAACCAAGTCCCCGAGCTCATAATCTCTGGTTCGCAGGAATAAATTAGTTCTCCCGCTAATTTATTTAGGTTTCTAATCGACCTACCAAGAACGATTAGTGGCGACTCCAAATTTCAAAATCATTTAAACAAAAACCAAAGTTGCGATTCGGTAGGGCTTGGGAGGGTCCGCGTTAGGTTAGTCAAATCTAATTAACCTAATAATCCGTTAACCCCTTTGCTATTTTAAAATTTCTTTTAGAGGGTCGCGACAGACTGGCGACTCCGCTGGGGAAGGGATTTTTAAATTTTCGAAAAAAGACACTAATTGAAATACTTGAATTTTTCGGAGTCTTAAAAACCTAATGGATTAGGCCAATAAAATTCATGGATTTGGAAGCTTCGGGTCAGATTGGAACCATAGGGCGAAATGTTTTTGCAGATCGGGAAATCAAAAGGTGAAAATGGGTCAAATTGGTTGAATGTGGCTTTTTCCTAATTTTCGCAATTTTTGAGGATTTTTTTGAATTTTTCTGAATTTTTTTAGGATTTTTTTTTTGAATTTTTCTAAATTTTTTAAGAAATTTCTAAGACTTTTTAAGAAATTTTGCCATTTTTTGGGACACTTTCAAAATTCTTTTGCAATTTTTCTAGGATTTTCCCCTTTTTTACATTTCTACATTTTCTGAATTTTTTTATTTTTTTCAATTTTTTATGATTTTTATGGATTTCTTTATTATTTTTTTCTTTGGATTTTTGGATTTTTTTTCTATTTTTATTATTATTTTCTATTATTATTATTATATTTTTTTGAATTTTTTGGACCGGGTCGGACTGACCCGGCCCACGGCCCGAAAACCCAGACCAAAACCCACTCGAGTTTGGCCCGAATCAAACTGACACAGTTTTTGGTTTTCTCTTTTTTTAAATTTTTTCTATTTTTTTATATTTTCTAGGATTTTTTTGTTTTTTTCATTATTATTATTTTCTGTTATACGGACCGGGTCGGATGAACCTGACCCACTACCTAGACTCAAAGGCCCACTATCCTAAACCTGACTAAAAAACGACATAGTTTTTAGGACTTCATTTTTAAATTTTTGAATTTTTTTATTTTTTTAATTCTATTTTTCATTTTCTCACCTAGGTTTTAATCCTATGCTCCACCAATCAACACGTGGCCCAAATCCGACCGTGCATCTTTATTATTTCTTCTATTTCTGAAAACAACTAGATAATTTAGATTAGAGTTTTTTTTATTCTCAGAAATTGCCAGATCTTGACACGTGTACTAACCTCACCCATCCGATCAAAGTTGTTATACTATTTGGGATGGTTATAACGATCAATCTGACGTGGCACGACACGTCATTGCCACATCGGATTTGATCGATTGACGAACTAATGTGGCACTGCCACGTCATCGCTACGTCACCGTTGACTAAGTCAACATCTGACATAGCGTCATCTTCTCCGACAAACCGGAGCAGCATGAACCGCTGAGGTAACCCCAACCCTGATCAACGGCGAAATGACCTCGATTGAAGCGAAACCACAATCATTCTACTCGTCTGATCAAGTTATTCAACATATCTAAAGACCAGACCATTCCATTCTCTATGACGGGAGTATTTGAGTTCGCACAGAGCTTAATCGAAGCAATGGCAACAGTCGAGCCAAAGCATATCACAGCAATTAAATCACGAAACACTCTCAAAGTAAGTTCAGATTACTTATCTGCAAGTTCGATTGACCTGGTTCAGGCTAGCTTGAGTTAGGGGAGATTATGACAACCTCGAGGAATTTCAAAGCTCGGCTGGGAGGTTTTATGCAATAACAAGGCAGAAACAGAGTAGGAACAAGGTCAGGGTTGCTCAAGGATGAAAATGCACACACAAGCTTGCAAGGTGACTATCAGGACGGTGATCTGCCATGATCGCAGATCTTCGAGCTTAGAAATGGCAAATACTCCTGCTACTATCATGAGTATTTGAGTTCGCACAGAGCTTAATCGAAGCAATGGCAACAGTCGAGCCAAAGCATATCACAGCAATTAAATCACGAAACACTCTCAAAGTAAGTTCAGATTACTTATATGCAGGTCCGATTGACCTAGTTTAGGCTAGCTTGAGTTAGGGGAGATTATGACAACCTCGAGGAATTTCAAAGCTCGGCTGGGAGGTTTATGCAGTAGCAAGGCAGAAACAGAGTAGGAACAAGGTTAGGGATGCTTAAGGATGAAAATGCACGCACAAGCTTGCAAGGTGACTATTAGGACGGTGATCTGCCATGATCGCAGATCTTCGAGCTTAGAAATGGCAATTACCTGGTGTCGCGATGAAATGGCGTGCTATGAGTGTCAAGAGCTTTTGCGAAGTGGTGCGAAGTTTCAAAAGAGATTCCTTGGGCCAGGCGTGGTCTCGATCATCTTGAATCAGCCTCTGAAGTTCTCGGCCTCCTCTCCAATGGCAACGATGAAACTCTTTTCTTGGGAAACCTCTTTCTCTCCTTCTCTCTCTCTCTGTACGTTCTCGTTTCTGGGTTGTGTAACCGTCCTCCTATCAAAAAGAATTCCCTCCTTTTTATACCAATAGAGCCCCCCTACCCCTTCAATAGATTGAACTTCCTCTGAAACTAACGACTGTCGGAGAACCAAAAACCAAAGAATGGTTCAGGGGATTCTTGAGTTAAATGGGTTGACCGGGTTGGGTCAACTCAACCCGGTGGACCTAATTTGACTAAAAATTGCAAATTCACCTTAATTCCACCAGAATTTTTCAAAATTAATGTCAAAATTGAACTTGGGAGCATGAGTTTCTATTAAGAAATGATTTTCCTCCCTGAATTTTCAAAGAATTTGCGTAAAAATCCCAATTTTTAATTTTGACCCGAGGGTCCATTTTGCAAAATTCAAACTCTAAATGGCTTTTTTTTATATAAAAATTGACACCACCAATGGATTCAGAAGGCCAAAACTAGGGGTTGGCGTGCCCTGATTTCAATTCGGTCCCTAAAAAAGTTTTACTTTTATTTTAGGCACTTTTAATGACTAATTTGAAAAGGTTCAAATTACGTTTTGGTCATTTTAGCAAAATTGGACAATTCAATAAATTTTTGGACCGGATTTTAATTTTGAAAAATAGAGGGGGATGACATGACTCCAGAAATGCAAAAGTGGAAAATTACAGGGCTGAAATGGAATTTCTATAATTTTTTCCAATAATCTGAAAATGAGATTAACAAAGTAACCTTCAATTCTAGATGAATTTTTCAAAATTTCTTCATTCAAAATAAATATAAAATAAAAATAAAAATATTGAATATTCTTTCTTATTTTTTTGGCCTCAAATGCTATTTTTTTAATTAATTTTTTATTATTATTCTAATTTTTGAAAAATATTAAAAATGAGAAAAATAAGGAAATTTATTTTTTGTTCAAAAATGATTTCCTAAGCTTGGCCAAGACCTCTAGAGTTGATTTTTCAATTGTCATTTTTTTTTATTGTTTATGAATTTTTTAAAACAAAATACAGAAAAAATACTGAATATATGAAAAATTATTTCTTTGTTCAAAATCGGTTTCCTAGCCTTAACCAAGGTTCCCAAAGTTGATTTTTCAATTTTTTTGAATTTTTATGAATTTTTTTAAAAAAATTTCTAAAAATAAAACTAATCAAAAATCAAATGTCAACAAAGGGCATTCTATTAGAGTTGTTCTTGGGTTAGCCACCAATTTGGATTTAAAAATCAAACAACTTGATATAAAGACAGCTTTTCTTCATCAAGACTTAGAAGAAGAAATATACATGGAGCAACTAAAAGATTTTAAAGTCATAAGCAAAGAATATCTCATATGTAGGCTGAGGAAAAGCCTATATGGTCTTAAGCAAGCACCAAGATAATGGTGTATGAAATTTGATTCATTCATTGAAGCTCATGGATATAGTAAGACCAACTCTGATTCTTATATCTTTATGAAAAGATCCTCAAATTATGATTTTATTATCCTCCTACTTTATGTGGATGATATGTTGATAGTTGGACATGATGCTAACAAAATTAAGAACTTGAAAATAAGTTAAGTAAAGCCTTCGCAATGAAGGATCTAAGGCGAGTTAAACAAATCCTTGGCACGAGGATTACTTGTGATAGGAAGAATAAGAAACTTTGGCTATATCAGAGAATTACATTGAAAAGGTGCTAGAAAAATTCAACATAAACACGTGTAAATCGGTGAGTACTCCACTTGTTAGTCACTTCAAGTTGAGTAATAATAAGTATCCTACGATTGAGAAAGAGAAGGAAGAGATGATGCAAATTCATTATGTATCCGCCGCGGTTAGTTTGATGTATGACATGATTTATACAAGACCGGATATTGCTCATGCAGTTGGTATTGTGAATAGGTTCCTTTCAAATCCAAGTAAAAAACATTGGAGCACCGTGAAATGGATTTTGTGATATCTTAGAAGTACTTTCAGATTCTTCTTGTGTTATGAAAATGGAAAGCCAGGTTGAGTGGCTATTTAGCTTCTAATTATACCGATGACAGTGATTCCCAAAAGTCTACATCAGATTACATAATGACTTTTGCAGGGGGAGCAGTTTCGTGGCAATCACGATTACAAAAATGTGATGCTTTATCTACGACTGAAACGGAGTATATCGCTATCATTGAAGGAGGTAAAGAACTTTTGTGGATGCAAAAATTCATACAAGAATTGGGTTTGGATGTTATATATCGCGATAGCATGAGTGACATCTATCTTAGCGAAAATCTAGTATTACATTCAAGATCGAAGGATATTGATATGAAGTATAATTGGGTTCGAGAGAAGTTATAAAAGCAGCTATTTCTACTGAGAAAGTCCACACCAATGATAATAAATCCAATATGAAGACCAAAACCTTTCCAATTGTGAAACTTGATTCTTGTAAAAAACAAACACCAATGATAATGGAACTCTCCACGTGAAGTGGAGGGAGAGATTTTGTTGGTCGGATTGCCTACGTGGGTCCACCTAGCAAATAAAGAACAAGAAACAAAACAAGAAAAAGACTAAAGAGAGAGAAAAGTCAAAAAGCAAAAGAATGTGGCCCATCTTGATTTAGTGCCCTAGAAAGAGAAAAACAGGGAAGGAGAGATTTGTGTCTCCGTCTCGGCCAGGCGAGGTGAGCAACCGAGAGAGAAGAAGAGAAGGAAAAATGGGCGCAATTTGCAATCTCAATTCAAAGGCCAAACGTCGATAGAATTGCCCAACTTTTAGTATGTTGTTCGTAAGGCAGAGGTCTATGAGTTAATAGGTTTCATTCATTGAAATTCATCTCCGAATTCTCCAATTGCGATTAGGATTTTTTTTTCCCATTTTGTATTGTGCTACCTTTTTGGTAAGAAAATGCTCTTGTAGTGTTGATATTGAGCCTCTAATATGACTAGAGAGAAACCTTTTGTGAGTGAAAGTGTTTAGGTTGTCCGTGATTTTTTCCGTTTTAGGTTTTTCACGTAAATCTTGGCACATTATCTCCTTATCATTTCGCTATCATATTTACTCGTCGTGAGATTGTTTTGCTAGATATATATTGTTGATTGTTGTTAAATTAAGTCGGTTTAGTTTCGAGAGTGATTTTTTTTTTATCCTAGATTAGCTTACTTTGAGGAGAACTACCGTCGTTTTTCCCCAATAATTAATAAATCCCACCAATAGTCATCTAAGATTTCCTTTTATGCTATTTTCATAGAATGGATTTACTTATGTACATGCACAAACCCAAAGTCGAACTAATGTTGTAATTACAATGAATCTTTGAAGATTTTACATTGTGGAAATGATGATTAATAATTATGTAGAAAAGAAAATGACAGTGTAGGTGTCGATTTTTCTGGCCAGTTATGTGTGTGTGTCAAAAGATCCCGAAGAGACACATCAATCGTTCGAATATCTATTTTAATCCGATAAAGTAAAAGAGGATACGAGACCTACAAAAGATTCGATCGAGTACGACTTTTGTATGGCTTCTTCAAAAAGAGGTAGTGATCATACATATACACCAAAGATGCCATCTGTGTCCGCTTTTATTTTCCTTCCCTGAAATTAATTAAAAAAAAAAAGAAGGATTAATGGAAGTTATTAAAATTGAAAAATCACAGATTATGTCTGGAAATAGAGGGGTCAAGTCAACAACTTCCAGAGGAGGGCATCTGACTTACCGTGACTTAGAATAGTAAAGAGGAAGCTACAGAGGCCAATGTGGCAAGGCAACCTACGACCGAATGTTAAGACATGGCTCCTTTTTTTTTCAATTATCGCGGTGTCAAAAAAAAAAAGAGAGAAAAACAAACGAGCAATATCTAGTTTTTGAAAATCCACTTGCATCGTGCTCGAGACCTGATCGCCTACAGCGAACAAACTCCAAACTCCAATCCATCGTCGGAAAACTGAAGATGAAGTAGAACGAGTCGGCATTTAGCATGGCTAATGCAAGAATTTTGTTTTGATTTCATTCTCACATGGTCTCCTATAGTTTCAAAGAACATCACAAAATGCCGCCCTTCTCTATTTTCATTAAACCCCACTTTTAACAGATTAATTGGACCGGACGAGACCATTCCTTCGTTTTATATAGTTTGATCGATCATCCATATATCGAAAAGCTCGTGACTTGAACTTTTTGAAAATGGCTGGCTTGTGATTTGAACTTTTTGAAAATGCCATTTATCGGAGAAATTCACAAGTTCTTCCAAAACTTCGAGATCATTAAGTCACATTCGTTTAGAAAAATACAAATTCCTTGTGGTTTTTCACAGCCAGATTTGTGAAAACTGAGTAACGTCGGAAAGCTTTTAATAAATACGATCCAAGTACACCCTCTAATCAAATCATTTTAAGAGACATTGATTGCCCTTGTCTAGACTTCTCCAAGGGACAAGAGAAAACAAAATGTTGTGTTCAGCCAAAATGTCGGAAATTCATAATGCTGCGAACAAGTACACAAAATTGAAAGGCGGTTCGCGTTCTTAAAACTGTTCATGCCGCAGATGAGTTATCTGCAGTGGAATCGCTATCTTCATGGCCATAGACATGTCCCATCTTCGCGCGTTTTGTCTCCAGATATCTTCTGTTCTCCATGGTGAGAGGCGTCAATAACGGCACCCGACCAACTATGGCCAAACCATAGCCTTTGAGACCTACATACTTGGCAGGATTGTTTGTCATCAACCTCATCGTACGTACGCCTATATCTCGTAAAATCTGCAGTGATTTGGTCACCGGTCAACCATACTTTGCAATGAAAAGGCGGGAAAAGAAACAGATGCGAAAAGAAATAGACCGAACAAGAGAAAAGGATATAGAGTTTTAACAAAATATACGGCACAGCAGAGAGTGCTTTTGCAACTAAGAGCGACCTTTCAAGCACGTTAGCCGATGTTCTCTTTAGTTTTATTGTACTGTAAAGCCTTAAACCAGAATTAGAAGTCTTGTGCTAGTTCAAAATCAAGAAGTTTGTACCTCTTCTATAAACAAGTTTGAACGTCGACTTCGCCAGATCTGGCGAAGCCGACATGGCTAGAGCCAACGTGTGATTCGCATGTGCACTTTGATACATTGCAGGGGGGGATTAACTACACAGAACAGAGAGCAAACAAAAAATAGAATACTCCAAACATGCGAATAATGCGACAATATCCAAGCTACATTGAAATAAATATGGAGGCCCAATGTGATGGCACCAGAGAGAATGGGATTTTAGCAAGTACCTGAGCACCAATGCCATATTCCCTGGAATCAACAGGTAATCCAAGTTCTTCATTGGCTTCCACAGTGTCACGACCATTATCTTGTAAGGTGTAAGCGCGAAGCTTATGGCCCAAACCGATCCCTCTCCCTTCATGCCCACGAAGATACACCAGCACACCCTT
>JAGVVM010002641.1:0-14279 GCA_019149425.1 Psidium friedrichsthalianum
GAATTCGGATGTGTAATGAAGTTTGATTCTCCACACTAGCAAGTGGAAGAAATTCTTGCGTCTTTTTAGGGCCCCCAACTGGGCTTCAGTTGGTGTCCTATTTGCGATATCTTTTATTACAAAAACAAAGGTGGGAAGGGGCGACCGACATCTACAACCCCCTGAGGTGTTGGCATCTTATTTGATCCACTAGGTTTCGGAGGTATTGACTGGTTTGAAGACATCACTGCCTAAGGTGGCTTTCATGTCATAGAAAAAAGTTATGGGAGGATTTGTAGTCTAGCTTAATTCTAGCTGAATGGTTTTAAATGTTTCTTTATTACAAATTACTTCATGAAGTTCCTAAAAGAAATGTCGGAATTAGGCAAAAGAAGTTCCTTCTAGAAGATGAACAAACTCTACTTTGCCAGATCAATAAGTTCTCATGGGTATGGTCGGACTCAGCTTTGAGTTACTCAGGCTCAGAGGAAATAGAGTCGATATACAGGATTTTTACTCATGCTTCTCTCTATCATTCTCTTTTTGGCAATAAAGTCCTTGTTTGGATGCTGCAAGTATCCAATCCTAGGAGATATATTAAATTTGGGTAAACATGCTTTATACTGCATTCTAATATCTCTGTTTTTCTTACCGTGAGTTCTTCATAGGTTATAATTTGTTCCTGTCATGTTTAATAATGATTGAACACTGAAACACTGGCAATTTATAACTATGCAAACAATGCAATATATTATTTTTCCCGATTTCTTTGAAAATGTTTGGGCATATCTATATGTATATATATCCCCATTCATCCATTCATTCTTTCTTTCTTTCCTTTTTCTATACATTGAAGCTGCCTTTTTGCAACTTCCAGGAAACCATGTTCAGGTCACAAAATGAAGAGATAACTGGAAGTGGCATTTTTTCGGGTAGTGTAGAAAATGATCTGCCAGAGTCTGGCAATACTACTCCAAACAACAGAACAGGAATCCGAATGTACCAGGTACTTCTGTTACATGTTTTCCTTTTTGTTGGCTGAGCAAATGTACCAGGTCCTAATTATCCCTTTGAATATTCAAAGTTCTGCATCCATATCTTAATCTCCATAGTGATTCCTAATTTACTCTGACTTCCTCCTTAAAACATTGCTAGCAAGCCCTTGCTGGGATCAGTCACATCTCCTTTGGTGAGGAGAGAGCGTTTCTTCTTCTCGAGAAAACCAGCTACTCTGCCTGAGGTTGCGAAACAACGCGAATTGAGTGGGACGCTGGAAAGTGAGTCGGACAGGATGTTGAAAAAGCAGAACTCTCATGCTAAGACCAAAGAGCTTAGTGGGCACGACATATTTGCACCTCCACCTGAAATCTTGCCCAGGACGCTGGATCACGCTCACTCACAATGCATCAAGACATGGAGAATCTGTGCAGCTTAATTACGCACATCTGTCAAAGTTTCTAATGTAAGTGACATTGTTGTGTGTGGCCTTCTCTTAGTAAATTAAGGTTTTTTAGGAATTAATTTATTATTATGTTTTTAGCTATTATGTTTGAATAATTTGAACTACAGTCATCTATTGTTTTGTTAGAGTGATTTTAGGAATCATTGCTGGCTGGTTTGTTGGCAGCAATATTATTATTTTTTTCTGCTATTTTGAAGAGCTTAGTTTTTCTATTGTTTTTTGAACGAGAGCTGAACCCTTTGCCTCTTTTTTTTCTCTTCATCCTGTTGCATTTCTCGTCGATCCTTTCCGCTGATTTAATCTGACATGGTATCAGAGCCTTCTTCTTGAGGGACTGTGAGAAAAATAGAAATTCACCACCAATTGTTTCCCCCCTTCGAAGAAACCCAGTCATGTCTTTTGCCGGCAACTACACCGTATCTCCTCCGCAACCTTTTAACGGCGAAAATTATCAAATTTGGGCTGTTAAGATGAAGGTTTTTCTACAGTCTCAAGATCTCTGGACGATCGTTGATCAAGATGTGGAGCCTCGAGCTTTACCTGCAAATCCCACAATTAATCAGCTAAAGCGCACAGTGAAGAATCTGTAAAGCCTTACAAGGCGTTAGCTGCTATTCATGCTTCCGTATCTGACGGGGTGCTCGCAAGAATTTTGACGTGCACAACGGGAAGGAAGCGTGGGATAAGTTGAAGGAGATGTTTCAGGGCAGCGGAAGAAATCAGAGGATGAGATTGTTAAATTTATGGAGAGAATTTGAACTTCTCAGGATGAATGATTCTGAGAATATTAAGGAGTATGTTGACCGAGTTATGAAGATTGTCAATCAGATCCGTCTGTTACAGGATGACTTGCCTAATAGAAGGATTATTGAAAAGATTCTGGTTACTGTTCCGGAGAGGTTCGAATCAAAAATCTCTTCTCTAGAAGAATCAAAGGATCTATCTGCGCTAACTCTTGAGGAGTTAGTGAGTTCTTTGCAGGCACAGGAACAGAGACGTGCTATAAGACAGGAGGAGCCTGAAGGCGCATTTTTGATGAATGTGAAAGGGAAGGATAAACAAGGTTCCAGCAGTGAAGCGAAGAAAGGTGTTTTTGAAAAGAAATTTAAAAGCAGAAAGTGGGACAACAGAAAAACTAAAAGGGAGTTCGCTCCTTGTTCTCACTGTCAGAAGACCTCTCATACTGCGGAGTTTTGCTGGTTTAGACCGGGATATAAATGCAAACATTGCAATTTACCCGGGCACGGCGAGAAATTCTGTAGGAAGAAGAAGACTGTTTTTGTTGAGCAGGCTCAGTTAACTGAAAATGAGCCTAAACAAGAAGATCGATTGTTTGCGGCAACTTTTTCTGCATCGGATTATGGAGCGGATTCGTGGCTAATTGATAGTGGATGTACTCAACATATGTCTCCAGATGAGAAGTTGTTTGCGACTTGGATAAATCCTACTCGACCAATGTAAAAATTGGTAATGGGCAATTTTTGCAGGCTACCGGCAAGGGATCGGCTATCATCGAGACTCCATTAGGTATTAAGAGGATTGCTGAAGTTCTTTTTGTTCCTGACTTATGTCAAAATCTCTTGAGCTTAGGTCAGTTGTTGGAACAAAAATATGTGGTGCACTTTGAAGATATGCACTGCTCGGTGTCTGATGTTGAAGGAAATGAGATTATGAAGGTGAAAATGCGGGACAGATGCTTTCCGATTGAATTTAAGTCTTGCTCGATGGTACTATCTGCAAATGTGGATGAAACTCGGCTGTGGCATCGAAGGATGGGACACATCAGTTTCTCTACTCTCGAGCTTATGCATAAAGATAGGTTGATTCAGAACTTACCGGCTATGAGTCATTGTGCTGACGTTTGTGCTGTTTGCGAGTTAGGGAAGCAGTCAAGAATGCCTTTTGGAGAACGCAGCTGGAAGTCGACTGAAAAACTGCAGTTAGTTCATTCAGATGTTTGTGGACCGATGAGCATATCTTCTCTCAGCGGAAGTAGGTATTTTTTTATTTTTATTGATGACTTCACGCGCTTCTGTTGGATTTATTTCTTAAAGCACAAAATAGAAGTGTTTAGAGAGTTTGTGAAGTTCAAACAGTTTGTCGAGAATCAGTCCGGCAATAAAATTAAAATTCTGAGATCGGACAATGGCGGTGAGTATACGTCGAAAGAGTTCAAGAAATTTTGTGAGTTGGCTGGTATCTTACAGCAATTCACCGTGCCGTATACCCCGCAGCAAAATGGGGTAAGTGAAAGGAAGAATCGATCTATAATGGATATGTCGAGATGTTTAATGTTTGAGAAAAGCTTGCCTAAAGAATTCTGGGCAGAGGCGGCGAACACTGCAGTTTATCTTCTAAATTTGCTTCCTACAAAAGTGTTGAAGGGAATCACTCCGTTTGAAGCATGGACCGGCACCAAAGGCTTGGCTCAACATTTAAAGGTTTTTGGCTGCATTTGTTATGTTTTTGTTCCGGATGAAAAACGTGACAAACTTGACCAAAGAGCGGAGAAGTGTATCTTTCTTGGTTATGGTTCAAATACCAAGGGTATAGGGTGTACAATCCCATAACTAAAAAGTTCTCTGTCTCTCGGAGCCTAACATTTGACGAGGAAGCTAAGTGGGATTGGAATGCTGAAGTTTCAGTCCGGGATGATCATGCGGAAAGTTTTTCGCCGGATGTGGCTGAATTTGATGATGCGCCGGTGAGAGGAATTAAAAGTCTGCAGAATATCTATCAGAGGTGTAATTTGGCTATCCAAGATCCAGATTCTTTTGAGCAAGCTTCCAAGGATGTACAATGGGTGGCTGCTATGCAGGAGGAAATAAATCTGATTCACAAGAATGGTACTTGGGAACTCGTTGATAGGCCGACAAAGCAGAAGGTGATTGGAGTTAAATGGGTGTATAGAACCAAGCTGAATTCGGATGGGTCTTTAAATAGGCTCAAAGCAAGGCTGGTCGTGAAGGGCTATTCTCAGCAATCTGGGGTAGATTTCACTGAAACTTTTGCTCCAGTTGCAAGGCATGATACGGTCAGGATGTTACTTGCATTTGCTGCTATGCTTGGCTGGAAAATTTTCCACCTTGACGTTAAGTCGGCATTCCTAAACGGTTTCCTACAAGAAGAGGTTTTCATTGAACAACCAGAAGGGTTTCTTGCTCGTGGATTGGAAGATAAAGTGTGTAGGCTAAAAAAGCTCTTTATGGCTTAAAGCAGGCACCCCGTGCTTGGTATAGTAGAATCGATGCTTATTTGCTAAAGCAAGGATTCTGGAGAAGTGAAGCCGAGGCTACTCTCTATGTGAAGAAGTTTGATGGCAAGGTACATCTCATAATTTCTTTGTATGTTGATGATTTATTGATCACAGGAGGAGATGAATCAGCCATAAACCATTTCAAGCTCGATATGATGAAAGAGTTCGAGATGTCAGATTTGGGGCTGATGCATTATTTTCTTGGCTTCGAGATTCATCAAGAAGCTAATGGCATATTTTTATCTCAAAGAAAGTATGCTACTGATGTGTGAAGAGGTTCAGGATGAATGAATCGAAGTCGGTTCAGACTCCCCTTGCAGTTAATATGAAGCTGTCCAAAGACGACGAAAGTGAAGCGGCTGATTCAACTTTGTTCGAAGCATTATTGGGAGTTTGTTGTATTTATCGGCGTCTCGACCGGATATAATGTTTGCTGCAAGTTATTTATCTAGGTTCATGCAGTCTCCAAGTCAACTTCACTTTTGTGCGGCAAAGAGAGTTCTGAGATATGTCAAAGCTACGGTAGATTTTGGCATTGAATTCAAAAAAATTGATAGCACAAGGCTACTGGGCTATTGTGATAGTGACTGCTGGAAGTGTGGATGACTCGAAAAGTACTTCGGGTTATGTATTCTCTTTTGGTAGTGGAGTATTCGCTTGGAATTCGAAGAAGCAGGAAGTTGTGGCTCAATCGTCGGCTGAAGCTGAGTATGTGTCAGCCGCGGCAGCAAGTAATCAAGCCATTTGGCTTAGAAAACTTCTCGGAGATCTCGGTTATAAGCAGGAATTTCCCGCTACAATTTATGTTGACAACAAGTCAGCCATTGCAATTGCTCAGAATCCAGTTCAACATTGCAGGACCAAGCATATTTCGGTGAAGTTTCATGCGATCCGTGAAGCAGTGAAGAACAGTGAGATCCAGCTGATGTACTGTCCATCAAATGAACAAATTGCAGATGTTCTGACGAAACCTTTATCAAAGGAAAGTTTGAATATCTGAGGAAGAAGCTTGGAGTTTGTCCTAAACAACCTTAAGGAGGAGTGTTAGTAAATTAAGGTTTTTTAGGAATTAATTTATTATTATGTTTTTAGATATTATGTTTGAATAAATTTGAACTAGTCAATCTAGTTGTTTTGTTAGAGTGATTTTAGGAATCATTGCTGCTGGGTTGTTGCAGCAATTATTATTTTTTTCTGCTATTTGTTGAAGAGCTTTAGTTTTCTATTCAATTTGAATAGAGCAAAACCCTTTGCCTCTGTTTTTTTTCTCTTCATCCTGTAGCTTTTCTCGTCGATCCTTTCCGCTGATTTAATCTGTGTGCCTCTTCTCTTCCTCTGTCTTAAGTAGAAGAAAATAGTTATATGGCAACTGATACAACATGTCAGTGGAAAGTAACTACATGATATTATCGGTTGTCGCATGTGGATATATGTCGATCACATGACATTTGATATCCATTGAAGTATTTTCTCATTAAGTAGGGTTCTGAAAATTGCTATATATGAGAAGCTTCAATGGAATTAACCAATGATAATCCATGGTGCTTCTTGGAGGCATAGCAATATATTAATTCTCTTTCTCTAAATCGTTGTTCTGAGGTCTTCTTGGATCTAGAACAACCTGACTCTAAAATTTTGATGTGGATCAGCCTGCTGGAGGCCAGAGCAATGTAATGTCCACTGAGGAACCTGTGCCGAAGACAGCAAAGAAGATCTACGACAAGAAATTCACTGAACTTTCAGGAAACAACATCTTCAAGGGCGACGTGCCACCATCATCTGTGGAGAAACCACTGAGTGTAGCGAAACTGCGCGAGATAAGTGGCAATGACATTTTCGCTGATGGTAAGGTAGAATCTCGGGACTACCTGGGCGGCGTGCGCAAACCGCCTGGCGGTGAGAGCAGCATCACATTGGTTTGATAAGATGCACCACGGACCAACTATTTCACGTGATAGTCTTGTGTCTGTCTGGATTTTCGCTTGGTTCTCACTGTGGAACATGTTCTGGTTTTACTCTCCTTTCAATGAGTTCATCGAGGGATACGGAAAACCTCGTTCCAGTATTTAACATGATTGGCTAGAGATGTGACCGATGTGCTAATTGGTGTTATGTGTTCATACTTGCGTCTGGTTTAGCGATTGTTCTAACTTTCTGCAAGTTCATCTACTGCAATGGATGGTTGCGTTTTTCCGTTCCGTCTTTGACTCCCTTTATAGTGTTGTTCTTGATTTCAATATATAGATTGCTTACTGTATCCATACTGTGCTGCCAAGTGATTCATGGCAATTTTTTGAAGTCGCATATAAGATGTGGAAAATTCTGTCGTCTAAACCCACGTTGAGGAAAATTTATCATATTAACAAATTAGATTTGATGGTCAATGTTGTCTGTCATTGGAGGACGCATGCTTAAGCTCCATTTCGTTTGTACCTAGGTCTTGTCTACCGTAACAAACGGACAGGACCATTTTTGGCTGTAAAGGATGCAATTTGCTAGGAATAAGATGTTTTTTCTTTGCTGTGGCCCTGAGAGACCTTCCATACAGGGCGTGGAAAATTTTTATAGGTTTATTAATGTGGTATAATCCCTACATAATCAAATTGTAATCATGATTAACACTATTCAAATCATTGGTAGAGTTAAAGGGAGATAAGATGAGAGGATATCTTTAGAATATTTTGGGTTCGTTTTTTTCATAGAAATTCAAGATTTGTTTAGAAAGATTAGGTAATGGTAAATGTTTTCTCTATTGATAATAGTTTATATTTAATTATTTTATATGGTGATGAAAATGTTTTTTATTCATTGATTTTTCTAAGAGATATAAACGATAATTTTTTAGAAAATGTTTTGCAAATTGTAAGTGATCCATGAAACAAATTCACCCTTTATTGCATGCATAGCTCTTATAGACCACATATTAAAAGTGATGCCTATTATAAGTTGCAATTACCTAGGGCGCTATTACATGTGACAGTTATTATAGTTGTAGCTGTAATAGGTATTATAACATAATAGTTACTACTGCAAGCAGATGTTGTAATACATCAAAGACTCGTAATGAAGTAATCATTGCCACAACTTGTAGCTTCTGAATCTTCGCTTGTCATGTATTATTATAAGCTCACTTCACCATACTACAATCATCTATGAAGATAAAAGGCACCATTAGATACTATCAATTCAATTGCTAGAAGCTATAGTTCCTCTTGCATTAACCTATTACTGGGACAATGACCACATCAGTGAGCGGCTGAACATGCCGATAGCATCTGAGAAACCATGTTCATCGACGGCCTGAGTTGTGGATTGGTGGATAAACAAGCAATTGCGAGCTTGAAGATGACTAGAAGTTCATCTTTAAGGCTGGACATTGGAGCTGGTAGACGCGAATCCAGCATATTTTCTAGGACTGTTGCAATCTCCTTATCCGATGCAGCTAAGAGGGATGAGATGGTTTCCCCCGGATGTTTTCCATGGATCACCTCTATTGCCACGACCCCGAAACTGTACACGTCGCATTTCTCAGTCACCTTCATTGTGTAAGCAAGCTCTACACATTAAGAAGAAAATGCATCAGCAATAGTGGATTAAGCTCACCATAGGAGAACAGTAGATGTCCATTGAATTACCTGGGGCGACGTATCCGTATGTCCCGGCGACAGCGCTCCAATTCGACGTGTCTAGCTTGAGAAGCTTGGCTGTGCCGAAGTCCGAAACACGGGCCTCGTACTCAGAATCCAGCAAGATGTTGTTGCTTGATATGTCTCGGTGAACAATGGGTGGCACACAGTCGTGGTGCATGTAGGACAGAGCATGAGCTATGCCTTTCACAATATTCGCCCTCCTATCCCAACCCAACTCTTTTGCATTGCCATCGTCGCTCAGGGTTGCGGACAGATCTCCTCTTTCCAGATGCTCATACACCAAGAACGAGTGTTGGGGATGTGAACAGAAGCCATGGAGCCTCACGATGTTGCGGTGTCGTATTTCTGTCAATGCCCTTATCTCACTCTGAAACTCCTTCTGATTCGTCTGCCCACTGTCGGACATCTGATGAAGCTTCTTAACAGCCACCACAACGCCTGATCTTAGCTTTGCTCTGAAGACTCTTCCATATCCTCCAACTCCAATGCAGTATCTCTCATTAAAATCCTCTGTCGCTTCAATGATTTCTTCGTACAGCATCCTTCCATCGTAAGTAGATATAGAAATCAACTTCTCTCTCTCCTGTGCTTGCTCCACTTGTCGGCGGTTCCTTCTTACACGCAGAATGTAGTATACTCCGACGACAGAAAACAGGAGAAATGCTCCAAGCACGAGGAAAACAATGAGAAAAACTTTTTTGTCAGTGTTGGAGTTCTTCCGTGGCGCCAACTGATTACAAGGCTGAAGTCCATCAACATTTCCACATAATCCAGCGTTACCTTGTAATGCTTCTGTTGGAGCATCTTGGAATGCCGTGGTGTTTGGAACCGGACCCTGGAACTCATTGTAGGATATGTCAACCGTGGCCAAACCTGGCATATCCCTGAAAATCGCGTATATAGGGCCAGAAAGATTGTTATGTGAGAGGTCAAGTTTCACTAAACTTTGCAGATTGCTGAATTGGGCTGGAATCTCACCGATCAATGAGTTATTGTTCAAGTATAGCTCAGATAAGTGAGTCAACATCCCTATCTGGCCAGGAATTTCTTGGCTTAATTGGTTGTTGCTCAAATCCAAGAGGACTAAGTCTGCCGACTGCCCGATACTCTCTGGGATAGACATGCTTAATCTATTCCTGGACAAATCCAGTCTTTGAAGACTGGATAGTGAAACGAAGTCGGGACTTATGCCGGAAAGTTGATTCCTGCTCAAGTTCAACCTCACCAGAGAGGTCAATTTCCCGAGTTCCTTTGGAATCTCCCCAACTAAACCATTGGAAGAAAGATCAAGTCCTTGTAGTTCAGTTGCATTTCCTATCTCAGGAGGCAAGCTACCGGTCATGTTGTTCCAGCAATTCGTAGATCCCTCAAATGCGGACAACTTCCCCAGTTAGCTGAGATTTCCCCGTAGAACTTGTTGAAGCTCAAATCCATGAAGTCCAAGTTTGGGTAGACGCCAAAAAATTCAGAAACATTTCCAGTGAGTTGGTTCTCCTGGGGCGTACCCTGAGTAAGCTTGTGCAATTTCTCAAGCTTCTGGGAATGGAACCTGTGAGGTTGTTGCCAGCCACGGTGAGTTACGCAGCGATCCACCCTGGCACAACCTATCTGGTATGAAACCGGTGAACTGGTTTGTATCCAATTGGAGCACCACCAGCTTTGTCAAATCCCAAGGAATCCAGGAACTGAACCGGAAAGTTGGTTCTCTCGGAGGAATAAATATTTCAGGTCAGTCATATTGCCCAGAGAAGAAGGAACAGGACCAGTGAGCTGATTTATACTCAGCTCGAAATCAATCATAGCTCGAAGGTTTCCTAACTCATTAGGAATGATACCAGAAAGCTGGTTGCCATATAGAGAAAGAAGTGTAAGCCGGGTCATATTTCCTAACGTTGAGGGGATTGAACCGGTAAGATTGTTGTAGTATAGGCTGAGTCGGCGAAGAAGATTCAAGTTCCCTATCTCTGGTGGGATAGAACCAGTGAGTTCATTATCATATACGTGCAATTCCGTTAGTTTTGTCAATTTCCGAACGTGGGAGGAATTGGCCCTGTTAGGAAGTTGGTATCCATGTAAATCTCCTCCAAGTTTGTCAAATTCCCCATTTCAAGAGGAATAGAACCGGAAAATGAATTGTTATATATAGGTATAGTCTAGCGAGGCTGCTCAAGTTACCCAAGGAAGAAGGAAGGGATCCATCCAATTGGTTTGAGTACAAGGCGAGCTCGTTCATCAAACGCAACTGGCCTATGTCGTCGGGAATAGAGCCATTCAACTCGTTAGAAATCAGGTGTAGCACCTCAAGCTTCGTGAGATCCCCAATCTCCGGCGGTATTTTCCCGGATAATTGGTTAAAGGAGAGGTCAAGGTAGGTGAGATTGGTCAAAAGGCCGACTTGAGGCGGAATACCGCCGAAGAGTTCATTTATGTACATGTCTATATAGGTAAGATACGGCAAAGACGAGAATGGATACTCATCGAGCGTACCTCTGATGTTCGAACTGGTGAGATTGATTCCAATCACGCTCCTGGCTAGGTTACACGAGATGCCGTACCAACCGCACGGGTTTGCTGCCGTTGCGTTGGAGCCGTAGCGTTTTGAGGAGGGAGAGTCCATGAAGATAGAGAAGATGTGGATTGGTTTTGGTTTTGAAGGCTGGACTTCCATTTGAGAAGGGCTTGTGCTTCTAGTGTGGGGGCATAAGCAGGAACGACACCTTGTGGAATGATGACTAAAAGCACTGTGAAAAGGGCAAAGGAAGCTAGAAGATGAACTGGTGTCTCAAATTCTGGTGAACCCATGGTTTTCTTTTGCTTGTTTTTGGAGGTTGCTAATCAACCATGAGGCATACATATAAAGCTAGATTACTCCCTTTCTGTTCTTAATCCATTCACAGAAGGCCAGTTTTCAAAGATCCCCAACTTCCTGCTTGTTGAATTCTGCTGAATGTGGTGGTTCAGATGTTGACAACGTGGCCAACGTGTGGAAACCTTGGAAATAGTCTGACTGTGTAGCGTTTCATATGGTTTGGAACAATGGGGTTGGCTTTGACTCAAAGCTTCCTAAACTCTGTTCTCTTTGCTTGCTACATACAGGCTTGGGTTTTACTTGAGGTGGGGGTGCCAACAGCCGATGCTGCTATTTTAATAATGGTAATGCGTTTCGGCGGCTTTCATCAAAGGTAAAGAAAATGAACCTAGTCACTATCTTTTTGCGCTGACTTCGCGATTGCAGCACACATAATTTGACCGAGAGCATTTGTTTGATCGATTTCTTGAGAAATCCTCCGACCTTAGTCAATAATCTGTTTAATACCAAGTGGATCTGCTTTGGATGTTTGTACATGGTCTGACGGCGCCTTTCTAGAAGCAATACGGACAGGTTGAAGATGAAGTGTGATGTAAAAAAAGGAGCTTTGTGTTGTTCAAGCATAAACCTAAATAGTGTCACATCAAAGGGGAAAAGAAATGAATGAAGTCAGCGATTTCTAATCAAAATTGATCAAATGGACTCATTGGTATAAATATAAAATGTCTAAAATAAAATTGACACAATTAAAATGTTAAACTGAATTGGCTCTAATGCAGTAGGTTTGGATTTTTTTGACACTTATCCTGATCAACCCGAGTTTTCACTTAAGTATCTATGCTTGTGATTGCTTGCTTGTCATTGGCGTTGCATGTGTGGTATGCTAGTCCAGTCTTGCTTGCCATGTGAATGTGGGTCTTCCTCGATCAAGTGAGGAATAAGTGATTTTCCAAACAAGGGTTTGATGAACTCCCATTTTCTTAATAAGGGCTCGAAATAGATATTTTTTCAAGTAAGGGCGTAAAATACTCTCTTTATTTCAAAAAAGGGCTTTGATAAAGGCATTTTTTCATCATTTGCTTTTGTTTTTTTTTTTTTTCGCCTTCAGCCACCGCCGAGGCTGGGTGGCCTTGCCTTGCACACTTGCTTGGGCCTATCAAGCACGAAGAAAGAAACTAATGCTATTTTGGTTTTAACATGCGCTCTTAAAGATTGAAATTGGAGTTTCCGATCTCTACACGTCCACAACTTATTGTATATGAGTGTGAAGCTACCATGGAATACATGGATTCCAAGTATACTGATAAGCTAAGAAAGAACGCGAGCGAGCCACCGTAAACTTAGTCAAAGTCAACGTCCCCCCCTCCGAATCTGTATTTAGAATAGAATTTGGGCAGCGACCCCATCCTTTCATAAAATAAGGACAGCTTTCGATTGAAAATGAACTGTTTTTCGGGAATGTACTAATGGGATGAACACCCTGTAATGAAAACAATTGGAAGTTCCAACAGATATCATGAATGTATCAAGCTAGAATTTCTTCAAATCAATCTAATAAACTTCATAAAAATAGCAAAGTGAATCCTAAAAATCCACCCCGTCACGCCCTCTTCGTGAATCCATCATGCTCCTCTATTCTTGATATTTGAAACGCAAACAAAAGGGAGAGCGAAAACACCGCTCATTAAGCGACAATCGTCGCTTCTAGAAATCAAGCAATGAACGACGAAGCAATCGCACGAATGGTATGCATATGCAGGAACTGCGCCTTGTGGCATGACTCAAGAAATGGTAAGCGGGAGCTTAGAAGCCGTACCCCTCTCCTCTTAAACTTTCTGCTGGAATCCTGGATTATCTGGTGTGATTGGAGCATGATGATCAACCCAGAGGCAAATATAAGGAGGGCTTGGCTGCCCTGCTTCTGTCATTTTCTTAATCCATTCATAGAAGGCCAGCTTTAAAAGATCTCCCATTTCAGGATCTTCAATGCTTCTGGTCAAGTTGTTTCAGCTATTTGACAACTTTGTCTATTTTGTTGGGAAACATCGTTTCCCAAGGATCGCTTGATAGAGTTGTAGAGAGAAGCTCTAGAAGAAGAAATGTGCCTTTTGTGTTTCATTCTTGGATCCTCTTTTGGACGATCAAATGAGGGAGGACACCTCTTTATATGGTAGATGGTCTCTTCTCACAACCATTGAGCCTATCTTGATCTAAAAGCTAATATTGCATCTTCTATCTAACTAATCACGGACAAAAAAAAAGGGGGGGGGGACTCCGGGTATGGGGGGGCGGGAGTCTGGATCGGGGTCAAAAGGGGGATGTTTAAGCGGGGGGGGGGGGGGACCCACTGTCGCTTGTCATTTCCGTTATCTTTTTCGTCAATTATGACGCCTCACTCTGTGCCTCCGTTTCTCTTTATGTGTAGGGTTCCCCGTCTTCTCCAACAATTGAGCCGTTTGGCTGTCCTATTGTTGCTTTGGTCGTCCTCCGTTGGCCGGTCCGCAAAAAAGCTCGTATCTCTTGTCCGCTAGTTACTATTGTTCGTGGGGGGATTTCGGGGTTCGTGCACTGTTTTCTTTAGTTTTCTACCTAGCTTGTGTTTATTTGGTTTACCTCTGCGGTGTAGATGACGTACTATCTTATGTCTTTGAAGGACTTCCATAGGTCCCTTGCCTTCTCCAAAACAATTTGACCTTGCGAAATTTCTTAGGAAATAATCTCTCAATTTTAGCAGAAATACCAAAATCTGAATACGGTTTTTTTTGGTAAAACACTCTCCAATTTTATCACAGTGTAAGCCATGAGTAAAGTCTCTCTTTACTTCCTCTTCATTGGGTTTCAATAGGTCGGACATACAATGTCCCGTTATGGTATTTAGTATGGATTTCATGTGCTGTTTTTAGAGAAATATTAGCGATTATGATCAAGGAGGCAGAAGGTAATGGAGGGGAGGCGGAGGCTTGGGAAAGGAGGAGAGAGAGTATGGGGAGGGGGACCGCACCGGGTACTTAGTGGACTTTGCTTTTCAAAAATAGTGGGGGATGAACATGAGGATTGGGGAGGAGAGGGGGGGGGAGGAGTTTACTCTCTCTCCTGGCAACTTGGGTGGCCCTACTCCATGGG